>AFQZ01001051.1:0-18305 GCA_000222935.2 Aciculosporium take MAFF-241224
AAAAAGGAAAGAAAGTGGTTGATTTCTAATCAACCCACTAAGACCCACAAGAGCATACGTCATCCTGCTTCCAAGGAATTCCACACAATTCTACAGGGCGTATCTCCCTGGTTTCTTCCCATCTAGGGTACATTTAGATACCATTAGAATCCTCTGGAAAGGGGCTTCCTAATGTATCTAAATATGCTTATGTAAACACCCTAGATCTCCAGTAATCCGGAAGGTTAGTTGATAACCTTTAAGAGGCCAGGTAATCTAGCCTTGCCTGTAAGCTTTAGTGGTAAAATGCACTATAAAGCTTAACAGCTTTATTTATAAGCAACTTAAAGACCTTATAATTAATAAGTAGTATAGTATTTTTTATAAGTAGTAAACTAATAATCTAGAGCTTAAAGCTATAAAAGATTACTACCTAAAGTTTAACTAAGGCTAAATTTATTATAATAAATAAAGCTACTAAAGATACTGTCTAGCTAATGAAATTAATAAAGGAGCTTAGTATAATGCTTTTAGAATTACTATTGCTTATTATACTGCTTATATCACGGTTGGAGGTCTACTAGTAGAGTGAAGGCTATAGTCAAGCGTACTTATAGCTAAATAGCTACAGGTAGGGTTGGTAATGTAAATACTATATTAGCTGGCCTCTTTATCTCTCTGTAAGGCCTGTCCTCCTATATACCTATGTGTAGCTAGGGCACGGCTTGCCCTAGTAGGTCTCTGTACTCTTATGCTCTTATCTTGTAACTCCCCTAACAGAGCGCCTCCTCTTATTTGTAATTACCCTTAATTACTATAGGTAGTCCTAGGCCTTAGTCTTTGCTTCCTTTTAACTCCCTTACTATAACCTAGCAATACCCCTTTTCCTATATATATATTCATGTACGCTAGGTAGCTAGAGCTACTAACTAGTTCATCAACTAACTTCTTAATATAGGAAAAACCCTAAGATAGGGGAGAAAACCCATATTCTTCTATATAGCTCCTGCTAAGCCTCTGATATAAAGTCTTTATTGTTTCTAACTATTAATATAAGATATCTACTAGTTCCCCGGAACTACAGATAATAACAGAAGTATAGTTGTGCTTTATATAAAAGGTTAGTATATTAGTAAAAACCCCCTATAAGCACCTCCCCTCCTAGTCTAGCTCTTCCTTCTCTATCCTGTTATTTCTATTGCCTTTAGTCCCTTTCTCAGCCTTGTTATTATGTATCTGCCATGCCTTACTAAGCTCCTCTGCTAACCTGTACTACTAAAGTTACCTAGTTAAAAGCACCCACTTTATGATATTTAGTGCTAGCTTCTTATTATTAAGCGCTGCCCTAAGTTCCTGCAGATCTCTTATTATAAGCACTACTGGAATTAGTCTTAGATAGTTATATTCTAGGCATGACAGGATAAGGTGGTAGATATCCTCGTCTCCTCCCCAGTATTAGCATATTAGTAAAGTTACCTTGGGCACCTGTCTGTTGTAGAGGAAGGCATTTAGCCCTATTTTTTCCGTTTAAAGCTAAACTAGGGCTGCAGATTTATGCTTAAGCAGGCTATTATAGAGCTTTACTATCTTTTTTATGCTCTTAAAGTTAGGTTCCTCGTCTGCTGCTGTTGCTTTTGCCCGTTCTCTTCTCACCTAAGCCTTACGAATACCCCTTTTCCTAGGTTTATAACTTATGTGTTATTATTTATTATGACTTTGCTAAACACATATATATTACGCTAAGCCTACCCTGCTTCCTGTCCTTTTAATAGTAAATCTAATCTTATAATAACCTTATAGTAAGGTCTCCACTAGGTTTTAGCTTATACTCATTCTTAATGTTAACTCTGTAATATTACTAAGCCTACTAGGCATAAAACCGTTTTTTCTTATTACTTATAATTTACTTCTAACTCTTTCTTATTATTAAAGCTGCCTTACTCTGCTTATATTAGCTTATAGCTTGCTGCTTTGTTATAGCTTTAGCACTGCTTATAGAAAAATCGCTCTTAAGCATCTTAGTGCCTAATTACATAAATAACGTTATTAATCCAGGCGTGTGCGTCGGATTAGTAGCTTAACTATCCAGCTATAAAAAGGTCTCTTCCCCCCCTCTCTTTAACCTGTTTTTTCCTTTCTTTTTTATTATTATTTACTTATATGTTATCTCCTGTCACTATTATGTTTTTACTTTCTTATAGCTTAGCCGCTATTATTGCTCCCTTTTTACTAATATATGCGTAGATTTTAACATTATTATTATCTTTCTTATCTACCCTATCCATCTAATAAGTTATATACTTAACACTATATATATACTGCTTGCTTATAGCTAATAAGCGCTAGTTATTATGCCTTGTGCTAGCTAATCTCCTACTACTTTTACTATAGCTCCCCTTTCTTCTCCTAAGAAGCCAGATATTATAATGCCTGTCTTTAGAGTTAGTTAGTATATTATCTAAATACTTATATCCTTAAGCTATAGCTAACTTACTGCTAGCATCTAAAAAATTTCTTATTATTATTATGGCCATACGGCAGTAACCTAGCAGATCTTTCTAAAGTCTAATAGCACTAAACCTGTTTATATTCTTAAATATATTATTATTCCTAAGCTTTATAGGAAGATATATAACAGTAAGTACACTGCTTATACTCTACTATCCTATTACTAATTATTATAGCCTATAGCGCTAAATGCTCTTATTACTTAAGGAATAATAAGGAGTATAGTAGTATTAGTTCCTTATAATTATTCTTATTTTAGTTACTGCTAATTAACTGCTAAATGCCTGCTTAAATTAGTGTTCTCTACTAGAAAATGTTTAAAAAGATAGAAAAGAAAACTAATAATATCTACTACTATTAAATGCCTGTAAGTTTGTTACTTAAATATAGTTAATCTGCTGCTAATAATTCCTAGGGTGTTATAAGTATATAAGCGAATTTAGCTGCTATAATAGCTAAGACAAAAAATTCCAATATTTATAGATATACCTACTGTATACATCTCTAGGCAGATATTAAGCTTAAGCTTAAGAATAATAAGCATGCTATAATCTTATAGGACATTACTTATACTACTATGCTTATATAAATAGAGATCGCTAACTACTTATAATATATCTATACTTATAGCAAGGATATATATATCTCCTAATCTATTTATAGCTTTATAACAGCTAACTTATTACTAGCTGTATAAGCCTATTATAAGGGAAACTCCCCTTGCTATGCGCATTATACCTGCAACTATCCCTCGTGCTATGTTGGAATTGCTTAGCATTAAATCTGACTTTATTAGTGCTAATAAATCTAATAACAGCTCTAAACAAGAGTAGCTTATTAGCAGCGAGGTTGCAGTGCTTTTAGTAGCTATTAGTCTAGTATTAATAGAGATATATATCTTTAAGTATTACTAATATCTCTTGTAATGCATTATACGTATACTTTGCTACCTTACTGCTATACTCCTTTTATATTTTATTATAATGTCTTACATATTAAAGTTCCTTTTTAGTACCTAGGAATTCTCTAATTTATTATAGCCTTTTCACTTTACTAAGTATTTGCACTGCTTGCCTTAATACTTATGTATTATAATTTGCTTAACCTTATATAATTCCTAGTTATAAATAGGTAGCTGTAATATCGCTATAGCCTTATTAGGATTTAGACCTTTATATAGCTCTAAACTCATAATATTAAATACATTATACAGACGCATATTATTTAAAAGCTTTAAACAGTAGGCTAGTCTATATACACCTACTTTCTCTAGAACCTTAAAAGGTCCTAGATACTTTGCTATAAGCTTCTTGCTTAGTTAATAAAGGTTAATATTCTTAGTTAACAAGAGCATATAGTTACCTAGCAAAAAACTTATTAAGCCTCTTCTCTTATTATAGTGCTTTGTATACTATTCTTAAGTTACATATAGTAGCTGCTTAGTTACCTTATATTATTATTATAATTCTTATACCCTTGTCTCTGCTTATGTATTTATAATATCTAGTGCCTTTATAATATAGTCTGGGCCCCTTAGCTAATAACCTTATAATAACTCTACTAGAGAGTAGCTATAAGCTAAGTGCTTGCTAGTATTATAAGCATATTAAGCTAAATATAGGTGGTCTTTTTAGTCTGTTTGCTTTTATGCCCTAAATGCTTTAAGGTAGTGCTTTAGGACTTAGTTAACCCTTTTTATTTATCTGTCTATTTATAAGTAGAAGGCAGTACTAAGTAGTTATTTAGTTGCTAGTAAGTAGCAGAAGGTTCTCTAAAAACTACTAGTAAATATTATCCCTCTATCTAAGATAATCCCTTTTAGCGTACTATAGTCCTTAAATACATGTTTAAGGAAGATAGTAGTAAGGTTGCTGCTTATTGTCCTTATAAATATGGCTATATATAGCGCGTATTTTAAGAATTAATCTATAATAATAAGAATTATATTGTGCTCCTTTTTACTAGCTTGTTTTATTAGGGGAAGGCCAGTAATAAAGTCCATAGAGAGCTCTTAGAAGGGTCTGCTAGGGATTAGTAATATAGCTAGCTTACTATATGGTTAGTATAACCTAGGCTTATTAACTTAATAGTTTAAGCATAAGCTTATATGGTTTTTCACGTCTTTTTATAATCCTGGCTAGTAGTACTGTTTAGCTACTCTATAAATTATCTTGCTTATACCCTAGTGTCCTGCAATAAGGTTATTATAAGTAAGCATTAGAATTTCTATATATATACCTACTAGCATATATACCCTTATATTAAAACATAGTAAACTATTTTTATTAATTGCTTAGTGCTCTTTAACTATTATATTACTACTACTAAGCAGTACTATTTACATTTTATATAACGGATATTACTTCTATGCTTGTTAGATTACTATTATAATAGGTTTACCTAATAGCTCTTTAGTATATTTAATAGTACTCTGTTTCCTAATTACTATTAGTCTTACTACTAAATTACTATATATCTATATAAACTGTGTTTATAGATATATAGCTAGGGAGGTTTTCTTGCCGCAAACTCGCTCTAAACTCTTAAATACTATATTATTAGATAGGGTTACTATTAATATGCTACTTAAATATACAGCTCTTATACTACTTAGACGCATAGCTAGGGAGGTCTTCTTGCCACTAGCTTACTCTAAACTCTTAAATACTATATTATTAAATGGGGTTACTATTAATGTACTACTTAAATGTGCAGCTCTTATACTGCTTAAACGTATAGCTAGGGAGGTCTTCTTACTACTAGCTTACTCTAAACTCTTAAATACTGCATTATTAAATAGGGTTACTATTAATATACTACTTAAATATACAGCTCTTATACTGCTTAAATATATAGCTAGGGAGGTCTTCTTGCTACTAGCTTGCTTTAAACTCTTAAATACTGTATTATTAAATAGGGTTACCATTAATATACTACTTAAATATATAGCTCTTATGCTACTTTCTCTCTATGTCTCTTATAGTAAGGCCTTTATGCCTTAGGATATTATTATATATGCCACCTTATTAGCACTGCTATTAATCTGCTCTTTTTCTGTAAACTTATTTAAGAATATTAGCAGGTGTAATAACTATACCTCTGCTATAGCTGCTCTTAAGAAATGGTCTGGTCTTTATAATAATCTGTCAGCCGGGTTTAACTTCCCTAGCCTATGCTTAATTATAAAATCATATAAAAGAAGTTCGTTTAACGCTATAACCTATCTGCTAGAGAGCTTTGGTTTTATTACTAGGTATTTATAGTTTAAGTAATTAGTAATTACTTTTATTAGATGCTATAAGTAAGCTAGGTAATGCCTTTATATGCAAAAAGCTTCTTATATAGCTAGTAGCTTAGTATTAAGTATTGCATAGCAGAGTTTAGGACCTAATAACTTCTGTAATATATATATAACTAGGTGCTAATTACCTAGCACTAACATTACTAATACTATGCTAATAGTAAACGCCAAGGCATTTGTTTTAACTTAAAGGGGGGTTGTTAGATTAAAATAAACCAGGACTAGTGCTTTTAAAAACTTTTATTTTAGTATTTTAAACGTAGCTTATATATTATAAGGTAGTTTAAAGGTTCCTCTGAACTCTCCCTTTAAAAGGTCTGTTAATAGGATGGCTATTTTACTATATACTCTAATAAACCGTTAGTAAAACTCTGTAAACCTAAGGAAGATTTATATCTCTAGTACGCTGCTAAGTAGCGGCTATTCCGCTACTGCCTTAATGCGTTCTGGTTCCATTTTAATACCCTTTAGTATAATAATAAATTTAAGAAAGCTAACCCTTATTATTAAGAATTCGCATTTATTAAGGTTTATATATAGCTTTATAATACATAATCTTTATAGGACTAGTTTAACATGCCCCTTATGCACTACTGCATTACTGCTATAAATTAGGATATTATCTAAATAGACAATACATATTATATCTACTAGCTCTCCTAGTGCAGTGTTAATATATTCTTAAAAGGTAGCGGATGCGTTTACTAAGCTAAAAGGCATAATAAGATATTTAAAGTAATTATATTAATATTAGAAAGCTGTCTTCCACTTATTGCCCTTGCAAATACATATCCAGTAGTAAGCATCTTTTAAGTCTAGCTTTATACAGATTATTGCTCCTCTTAACCTATCTAACAATTCTAATATAAGGGGGAGAGGGGCCTTATCCTTCTTAGTAACCCTATTAAGGCCTCTATAATCTACACAAAGGCATAGTTAGCCTCCCTTTTTTAGCACAAATAAGATTAGGGCTCCTACTAGACTTATTAATCTTCTTATCTAGCCTTTCTTTTATATATCTACTAAGTATTTATAGAAAACTTATAGCTCTTTCTCTGCTAGGTTATAAATTAGTCCCTATAGTAGCATTCCTTCTTTTATTAATTTTATTATATAAGTTTTCCCTTCTAGAGAGGGTAGCCTACTAGCTAACTCCTTTAAAAACACATCTATAAATTCTTTATATTTTAGTAAAAGTATTTTTATAGTAACCTCTTTACTTATTTTGTTTTTAACTAGCTCTTCTTAGAAAACGAATAGTTATCCCATATATTAGCTAAGGATTAGCATTATATCTACTACTTTCTTTACGTAGTAAATCTATTATAAGCTAGTAACTAGCTTTAGGCATTCCCTTATTACTAGGTGTCTCTAATAACCTAATGCCTATAATAGTACTTTTAGCTTATAGTCTACAGCCTAGTCCATTTCTAGGATTAGTCCTTCTCTAGTATTTGCTATATAGCAGCAGAGTTAACAGAATTTACTATAACCTATACTGTTTATTATTTATACTACCCTATTAATAACACCCTAGTGCTTTAGTTTTATTAGTAAGGCGCTCTCTAGCTTTATCTTATTTACTTCTACCCTGCTTTAGTTAGCCTTTAATAGTAAGTTTAAATGTATTATTAAGTTTATTGCTTCTAGGTTAAATAGTGCATTCACTGCTACCTAGCTTCCTTTTTGCTATAGTTTTGTCCTTATTCTTATTTAGAAGTTATTAATTTTGTTCTTAGAGTTCTTAATTTAGCCTAGGGGTTTAACTATAATAATATGTCCCTAAGCACATACTGTAGTTACTAGTGTTATGTTTAGGTCCGTGGCCTGCGCTGCTTTTTTACAGTTACTATAGTATAAACTTATTATATGCCTATTTAAACTGTATATCTTATAATTAGGTGCTCTATAATAAGGAGTAATATGGCCGTATTTTTTACATTTAAAATAAGAATAAAATCGCTAGCCCTGGGTCGTCTCTTTCTTACTGCTTATCCCCTGCTTATTCTCTAATGGCAATGTTAACCTAGCTTGTTTCCTATAGGGATAGGGTCTCTTATTATACCCCTTAATAGCTACTTCTGCCTTATAACCTTATTTAATGAGATATACCTAAGACTTAGGGAACTCTTAGCTAAGGACCTGCTTCCTTATTACGTAGTTTAAGCTATTAATAAACATGTAAATTTAAATTCTCTTAGAAATGTCTTTAAGTAACTCCCCCTTTATCTTGCTTTAAATCTTAATAAATACTATAAATAGCTGATTGTCTTGTTACTATAACTCTAGTAATAACTTTATTGCTTTTAAGTAGCATATGTTCTTATTTATTACTTTATTCTTTAGCTATATAATAAAGTCCTTCTAGCTATAATTATTAAAGTTTATAATACTATCTATAGCTATATACCTATTTTATTATTACTTTGCTTTCTCTACTAAGCAGCTGCTAGCATAGGCAACCTTAGTTAAGTCGTTCGTAAAGGTTGCTCTATTTATAATAAAAGCTATGTTTAGGTTTATAAGAAAGGATTATAAGTTCTTATAGCTATTTCCCTTATAAACTAGGGCTTTTAATTATGCTTTTACAAGGCTATATTATAGGTAAGTTACTATTAATTAATTACCTAGAGTATTTGTTTAGGGAGAAGCAGTTAAACTAGGCTTTTCTAGTATAGTTACTAAGGGGTTTATTAAGTCCTGCTATATTTTTTTAGGTTAGGCGTGCTTTTAAATAAGGCATAGCTTTCTTATAGCTTTCTTAAGTTCTTAATCTAACTTATCTTCCTTTTTAGCCTATATATTAATATCTTAGATTTAGGTATACTAGGGTTTAGGCTAATAATGCTAATTACTTATAGCACTATTAAGGTAAGTTTATCTTATTCTTATAGGTTCTCTTGTTTTACCTTCTAACATAAGTACAAGGGGTTCTAGCTATAGTATAACATCTTATACTATAGTAATGCCAGAGCTGCTTCTGTTTCTATTAAATTTATCTAATACTTATATAGTTATTATATTAATATAACTACTTACTTATATATTTATTCTTTAGATTAATATCTTTACTAAGCTAATAGTCTACTATCCCTATAGGAAAAAGCAAATATTCTATTATAATTAGAGGTTTACTAGTAAAGTAAAGGCTATAGTTAAGCATACTTATAGCTAAATAGCTATAGGTAGGGTTAGTAATATAAATACTATATTCACTAGCCTCTTTATCTCTCTATAAGGCCTGTCCTCCTATATACCTATGTATAGCTAGGGCGCAGCTTGCCCTAGTGGGTCTCCGTACTCTCACGCTCTTGTCTCGTGACTCCCCTGACAGCTTAATAATAATAATAGGGCTTTAATATAGTTAAAGACCCTAAATAATATTAAAAGGAGCTAGTATATAAAGATTAAGTAGTCTTATATATAAAAATAAGTAGCTAAGGGTAATTTTATATAAGTTATATAGCTACTAATAGCTATATAGCTAACCTACTAATAAAGCCTCTTACTAGTAAAATGTCACGGTTAGAGGTCTACTAGTGGAGTGAAGGCTGTAGTCAAGCGTACTTATAGCTAAATAGCTGCAGGTAGGGTTAGTAATGTAAATACTATATTTACTGGCCTCTCTATCTCTCTACAAGGCCTGTCCTCCTATATACCTATACATAGCTAGGGCGCAGCTTGCCCTAGTGGGTCTTTATACTCTTATGCTCTTGTCTTATAACTCCCTTAATAGAGCGCCTCCTCTTGTCTGTAATTACCCTTAATTACTATAGGTAGTCCTAGGCCTTAGTCTCTGCTTCCTTTTAACTCCCTTGCTGTGACCTAGTAATACCCCTTTTCCTAGGTTTATAACTTATATATTATTATTTATTATAACTTTGCTAAACGCATACATATCGCGCTAAGCCTACCCTGCTTCCTGTCCTTTTAATAGTGAATCTAATCTTACAATAACCTTGCAGTAAGGTCTCTACTAGGTTCCAGCTTATACTTATTCTTAATATTAACTCTATGACATTGCTAAGCCTGCTAGGCCTAAAACCATTTTTTTCTTGTTACTTATAATTTACTTCTAACTCTCTCTTGTTATTAAAGCTGCCTTACTCTGCTTATATTAGCTTATAGCTTACTGCTTTGTTATAGCTTTAGCACTGCTTGTAGAGAAATCACTCTTAAGCACCTTAGTACCTGATTACGTAAATAACATTGTTAATCCAGGCGTGCACGTCAGATTAGTAGCTCGACCATCTAGCTATAAGAAGGTCTCTTCCCCCCCTCTCTTTAACCTGTTTTTTCCTTCCTTCTTTATTATTATTTACTTATATGTTATTTCCCGTTGCTACTATGTTTTTACTTTCTTATAGCTTAGCTGCTACTATTACTCCCCTTTTACTAATATATACATAGATTTTAACATTACTATTATCTTTCTTATCTGCCTTATCTATTTAGTAAGTTATATACTTAATGCTATATATATACTACTTGCTTATAGCTAACAAGCACTAGTTGTTATGCCTTATACTAGCTAATCTCCTACTACTTCTGCTATAGCTCCCCCTCTTCCTCCTAGGGAGCCAGACGTTATAATGCCTGTCTTTAGAGTTAGTTGGTATATTGTCTAAATACTTGCGTTCCTAGGCTGTAGCTAACTTGCTACTAGCGTCCAAAAAATTCCTTATTATTATTATAGCTATATAGCAGCAACCTAGCAGATCTTCCCAAAGTCCGATAGCACTAAACCTGTCTATATTCTTAAATATATTATTATCCCTAAGCCCTATAGGAAGATATATAACAATAAATGCACTACTTATACTCTGCTATTCTGTTACTAATTATTATAGCCTGTAGCGCTAAATGCTCCCATTGCTTAAGGAACAATAAGAAGTATAGTAGCATTAGTTCCCTATAATTATTTTTATTCTAGTTGCTATTAATTAACTACTAGATGCCCGCTTAAATTAGTATTCTTTACTAGAAAATATTTAAAGAAATAGAGAAGAAGACTAATAATATTTACTACTATTAAATGCCTGTGAGTTTATTACTTAAATATAGTTAATCCGCTACTAATAATTCCTAGGGTGTTATAAGTGCGTAAGCGAATTTAGCTGCTATAATAGCTAAGACGAAAAATTCCGATATTTATGGATGTGCCCGCTATATGCATCTTTAGGCAGATGTTAAGCTTAAGCTTAAGAATAATAAGCGTGCTGTAATCTTGCAGGGCATTGCCTATATTACCATGCTTATATAAATAGAGATTACTAACTACTTACAATATATCTGTACCTATAGTAAGGATATATATATCTCCTAGTCTATTTATAGCTTTATAATAGCTAACTTGTTACTAGCTGCATAAGCCTACTATAAGGGAAACTCCCCTTGCCATGCGCGTTATGCCTGCAACTATCCCTTGTGCTATATTGGAATTGCTTGGCATTATTATTATTATTCATGTACGCTAGGTAGCTAAAGCCACTAACTAGTTCATCAACTAACTTCTTAATATAGGAAAAACCCTAAAATAGGGGAGAAAACCCATATTCTTCTATATAGCTCCTGCTAAGCCTCTGGTATAAAGTCTTTATTGTTTCTAACCATTAGTATAAGATATCTGCCAGTTCCCTGGAACTGCAGATAATAACAGAAGTATGGTTATGCTTTATATAAAAGGTTAGTATGTTAGTAAAAACCCCTTATAAGCACCTCCCCTTCTAGTCTAGCTCTTCCTCCTTTATCTTATTATTTTCATTGCCTTTAGTCCCTTTCTTAGCCTTGTTATTATGTATCTGCCACGCCTTACCAAGCTCCTCTGCTAACCTGTACTACTAAAGTCACCTAGTTAAAAGCACCTACTTTATAATATTTAGTGCTAGCTTCTTATTATTAAGCGCTGCCCTAAGTTCCTATAGATCTCTTATTATAGGCACTGCTGAAATCAGTCTTAAATAGTTATATTTTAGGCATAACAGGATAAGGTAGTAAATATCCTTATTTCCTCCCTAGTATTAACATATTAGTAAAGTTACCTTGGGCACCTGTTTATTATAAAGAAAGGCATTTAGCCTTATTTTTTCCGTTTAAAGCTAAACTAGGGCCATAGATTCATGCTTAAGCAGGCTATTATAAAGCTTTGCTATCTTTTTTATACTCTTAAAGTTAAATTCCTTATTTATTACTATTACTTTTGCCCGTTCTCTTCTCACCTAAGCCTTATACCTCTGCTAAATCCACTGTTTTTCCTACTCCCTCTTTAATTCCTGTCTAGCTATAAGGCTACTAGGGAGGGGGGGGGGGGCATTAGAAAACGCCTTATAGTGATTATATTAGCGGCCTCTTCCTTAGCATTATAGCTATAATGCTATTAAATTACAGGCCTGCCATATCTTTTTACCTATACTACTATTCTTAAGTCTTTAGTAAAATCGTTATTTAATATAATTAAGGTATAGATCTACTAGCAGCACTACTGCTTCTGTCTCTAAGAGTATTACTAGCGTTGCCTTATATGCCCCTATAACCCGCCTTAAGCATTTATTTTATTCCCTTATAAATGCCTTTGCTACCCCTTATGCTACCCCTTCTGGCTCGCTATAGGTGTGGTATATCCTAGCTTTATAGGCTATTATGCTTCTTATTACCTATATATAAAGGGATCTTACATACTCTAGTTAGTATCCCTATGTAGATGTAGCTAGCACTGTGAGTACTAACTTCTGCCGTGATAATTTAGTATTTACCTTCTTTATATAAGTTAACTAATAAAGCTTTTAGTGAATTCAAACCCCTAGGAATTGCGCTGATTGTGTCGGTTGTATTATTGCTCTTCTAAGTTAGATTATTGTTATAATCGCCTGCCTCTTCCTTATAAAGTGTATTAGCTTGCTCTTTTCTAGGTTAAACCTTAGCCTATACTCCTTTAACTACTCCTTATATATTCTCTAGGCTCTTTTTAGTTATACTTTTATCTCCTCTGCTGTTTTTTTATATACTATAATGTTTATATTATCTAAGAACCCTAATATTAACATTAATTCCGCTGTTACTAGTCTTTAATATAGTAGTATAATATAGAGCAGAAAGAGGATAGGAAACGCTAGCGACCCTTGCAGAACCCCTGTAGTAACTTGGATTTCCTTAGTAATATGTCTGTTAAATACTAATTATACTCTTCTTTCTAATGTAAAGCCCTGTGCCTATTTAGCCATCTACCCTAGCAGTCCTAACTCCTTTATAGTACAGATTAATTGTTTATAGCTAATAGTATTAAACGCCCTAGTAATATTTAGCTATAGTAATAATGCTATCCCCTAGTAATACCATACTATCCTTATAACCTCTTTTAGTGTACTTAGTACTACCTCTGTTAATCTGCCAGCCTTATTGCTTATCTATATGTCCAGTAGTATATAGCCTTTCTTTACTATAATAGTAATCCTCCTTATAATAGCTCCCTTAATTACTTTACCTATTATATTTAATAGTAATATCGGCCTCTACCCCCCCGGTCTGCCTAACTCTTTAGGGGACTTCCTAGGTTTATATAGAACTACTACCTTTACTTATTAGAAGGAGGCCAGATAATATCCTAAGCCATAGTAAGCATTTATAAGGCATATTAAACATAATATTAGGGCCGCTCTATATAGCTTAAGGAAACCTATTAGCAGCTTGTCCAGTCCTAGGGCTTTCTAACTTACTATATTCTTTATAACCTCTTTAATTTCCTCCTCTATAAACACAGGAACTGCCTAATTATTATTATAGTATCTTGTCTCCTCCTCTGCCTCCAGACCTAGAGCCCTAGCTATGGATAGAGGGAAGAACCTCTTTGTAAATGCCCTTGCCTTACCCTTATGTATAACCTCTACTATCTCCTTCCTACTGTTATTTCTTAGCTAGGTTAGTAGTAGGACCTATTGCCTTTTAGGAGGAAGTCCACTTTATAGCCAGGCCTAACGCTTTAGGGTCTAAAGACTCCCTTTAGACCTAGATAACTTACTAACTGCCTATCGCCAGCTACTTCTCTTCTCCTTTAAGATAATATAATTCTGTTTTTTTATAGCTTCTATTAAGGCCTGCCATGCTTCCTACATCCATTATTACTACTACTGCTTATTAGCATGTCTTACCTCTACTATTATATCCCTTACCCTTTTATTCTACTAAGGCTGTGGTTTATTATGCCCTTAAGGTTGCTTAGGTGCTGCTATATTAGCTATCTCTGTAAGCTGTTAGGTAAGCCACTGTATATAGTTATTGATTTCTTACTAGTTATATAGCAGAAGCTCCAATCCCTTCTTTTTAAGCCTGTTTAAAGCCTCTGCTATAATAAGGTTCTTATCCGCTATCCTTTAACCCCGGACTAACCCTGGGCTGTTGCTTAATTCCTTGTTTGTTCTAATGCTAATAAGCTGGGGTATATAGTCAGATCTGGCGATTTCCACTAGCCTAATAAATTTAACACTAACATTATAAGTGGTTTATATATGGTTAATAGTGCTATCCCTGCTGCTATGTTCTCTCCTTATTACTTCCCTAAACAGTATAGCTAGGCCGAGTTACTACCTCATTATGAATTCTAATATCTTATTATACCCTAGAGATATTTGGCTAAATCTGTCTTATAAGGGGTAATGTTAGTTAAAGTCTCCTACAAACATACTCTAGCCCTTTGCCTAGATATTAGCAAAGTGTTATAAAGGCGTCTGCTACTCCCTTTTATAAGCTAGGGAATAGATGTTATATATTTCTACTTTATATAGCTTAATACTATACTAATCCTTCCCCCTCCCTATAGTCTAAAGTCCTGTCTTAACCTTCTAGTATATATAAATTACTATTCTTCTACTATATATTACTAATATATAGTGTCCTTAAGATAGATTTAGCAGTATACTATTATAGCCTCCTAGTTCCTAGATGGCTATTACCTTAGGGCTAATATTATGCCCTAACGCCAGATATACTAGATTACTTTTCTTCTGTGTATTCCAGTACATAACCTTAATTATATACTCTATTATATGCTTTAAAGCACCCTGGTTAGGCTGGCTTTAGTATTATTTAGCCCTTTAGTTAGTTGTAAAAAGGCTAGTATTATGCCTTTCTCTGCCGGTTTCTATTGTCCTGATCTTAGCTTATAGGTTTGTCTTATAGAAGGGCCCCTTAGTTGTATGCTCCTTCCTCTTAGCTGCCTCTTTATTAGTCCCCTGGTTTCTTCTCCCTAATAACCCTTACCTATAATAGCTATTATAACCTCTAACTAATGGTTGCGGAAGAACAGCGGCCTTATAGTATAAGCCTCCCTAGCCTACTGCTATCTCTTATTACTTACTAAGCACAGTTAAGACTATACTAGATATACCCCTGTATAATTTAGGCATTTCTCCTATACCTTACCTGTTAACATCGGGCAAGTCCTCTCTCCCTTAGGGTGTTTTCTAGTAGCATACCTGCTGTATCTTGCTTCCTCCTTATAGTATTTAGTAATATATCTAATCTTATAGTAGTTATAATATTGCTTTAAGTGAATTATCTTATTATATAGCTTAGCATTAAAAATCTCTACTTAGTATACTATTCCCCTATAGCATAGTTGGTTCGCTGCCTTAGTGCCCTTAATACTAACTACTAATAGTGCCTTTATTACTATTTCTCTTAGCTTTTATACTATTATCTTTACTATATTTAATCTATTCTCCTTTTTAATATTCTTCCTTATATCCTTAATTATAATATGGTTTATTAATTATATTAGGAATCTCTTAATAATCACACTAAACATCTTCCTATTTACTTCCGCCTTAGGTTTAAAGGCAACTCCTACCTAGGCTGTGTTTTTCTTTTATTTTCTCCCTACTTCTATAAATATAATAACTATATCTCCACTTTATAATTAGTATGCTACTACTGCCTCCTCTATACTAATAGCGCTATTTACTACCTTTATAATCTCTCTTAGCAATCTGTTCCTAACTGCCTTACTAATAATACTTTCCTTTACTAGTGCTTCCTAGTAATAACAGGCCGGTATTACTATACCCTTTATTTAGGCTAAAGGTATTATTGTATTCTGCCCTATAACTCTACAAGCTATAATATTTGCCTAAGTCCCCCTAACTACTAATCTAGTTCTATAAACAGCCTTTATTACCTCCTTAACTGCCTTCTTAACTATGGTTTTTACTCTACTACTAACCGCTTTTATAATTAAGGCCTATAGGCCTCTTATGTTAGTTCTTGCTTAGGCTATCTTTCCTTCTATATTTATAGTAATTTATATAAAAGTTCTAATAAAAGCTTATACTTTTATTATTTCTATCTTTAGAATAACTTTTATTATTAATTCCTTTAGTAATTTTATTTTATTCTTTAGTTTTTCTTACACTACTATTACTCTAGGATTCTCTTCTTAATATTACGTTTCTTCCTAGGTAGTGCCTTATTCTTTATTAGTCGCGGATCTATATAAAAATTTATTAATTATCGCACCCCTTACACTGCTTACTCCCCTTATATAATACGCTATTGCTAGAGGGGGTAATTAATAATAAGAAATCTAATTCTATGCTTCTTTTCTGTTTTAGGCGTAATACCGCGTCGTTCTAGCAGCCATTTGCAATTGGGTCTGCTTAATTCTGTCTAATTGCTTGGCATTAAATCTGACTTTGTTAGTGCTAATAAATCTAATAACGGCTTTAAACAAGAGTAGCTTGTTAGCGGCGAGGTCGCAGTGCTTTTAGTAGCTATTAGTCTAGTATTAATAGAGATATATATCTTTAAGTATTACTGATGTCTCTTATAATACATTGTGCGTATACTCTGCTACCTTGCTATTATACTCCTTTTATATTCTGTTATAATATCTTGCGTATTAAAGTTCCTTTTTAGTACCTAGGAATTCTCTAATTTATTATAGCCTTTCTACTTTACTAAGTATTTGCGCCGCTTACCTTAATACTTATATGTTATAATTTGCTTAACCTTATACGATTTTTAGTTATAAATAAGTAGCTGTGACATTGCTATAGCCTTATTAGGATTTGGACCTTTATATAGCTCTAAACTCGTAATATTAAATACATTATGCAGGCGCATATTATTTAGGAGCTTTAGACAGTAGGCCAGTTTATATGCATTTACTTTCTCCAGAACCTTAAAAGGTTCTAGATACTTTGCTATAAGCTTCTTACTTAGTTAACAAAGGTTAATGTTCTTAGTTAACAGGAGCATGTAGTTACCTGGTAAAAAACTTATTAAGCCTCTTCTTTTATTATAATGCTTTGCGTACTGTTCTTAAGTTACGTATAATAGCTACTTAGTTGCCTTATGTTATTATTATAATTCTTATACCCTTATCTCTGCCTACGCGTTCACAATATCCAGTGCCTTTATAATATAGTCTGGGCCCCTTAGCTAATAACCTTATAATAACTCCGCTAGAGAGTAGCTGTAGGCTAAGTGCTTGCTAGTGTTATAAGCATATTAAGCTAAATATAGGTAGTCTTCCTAGTCTGTTTGCTCTTATGCCCTAAATGCTCTAAGGTAGTGTTTTAAGACTTAGTTAACCCTTTCCGTCTGTTTATCTGTTTATAGGTAAAAGGCAGTACTAAGTAGTTGTTTAGTTGCTAGTAAGTAGCAGAAGGTTCTCTAAAAACTACTAGTAAATATTATCCCTCTATCTAAGATAATCCCTTTTAGTGCACTATAGTCCTTAAACACATATTTAAGGAAGATAGTAGCGAGGTTATTGCTTATTATCCTTGTAAATATAGCTATATATAACGTGTATTTTGAGAATTAATCCATAATAATAAGAATTACATTATGCTCCTTTTCACTAGCTTGTTTTATTAAGGGAAGGCTAGTAATAAAGTCTATAGAGAGCTTTTAAAAGGGTTTATAAGGGATTAGTAACATAGCTAGCTTGCTATACGGTTAGTATAACCTAGGCTTATTAACTTAACAGTTTAAGCATAAGCTTATATGGTTTTTCACGTCTTTTTATAATCCTAGCTAGTAGTACTATTTAGCTACTCTATGAATTATCTTGCTTACACCCTAGTGTCCTACCATAAGGTTATTATAAGTAAGTATTAGAATTTCTATATGCATACCCGCTAGCATGTATACCCTTATATTAAAACATAGTAAACTGTTTTCATTAATTGCTTAGTGCTCTTTAACTGTTATATCGCTGCTACTAAGCAGTACTGTCTGCGTTTTATATAACAGATCTTGCTTTTATGCTTTCTAAATTGCTATTGTAATAGGTTTACCTAATAGCTCTTTAGTA
This sequence comes from Aciculosporium take MAFF-241224, assembly GCA_000222935.2. NCBI lineage: Eukaryota > Fungi > Ascomycota > Sordariomycetes > Hypocreales > Clavicipitaceae > Aciculosporium > Aciculosporium take. The sequence goes on from AFQZ01001051.1 coordinate 18,099, forward strand.
TATTTAATAGCACTCTATCTCCTAATTACTATTAGTCTTACTACTAGATTGCTACGTACCTATACAAACTATGTTTATAAATACATAGCTAGGGAGGTTTTCTTGCTGTGAACTCACTCTAAACTCTTAAATACTACATTATTAGATAGGGTTACTATTAATATACCACTTAAATGTATAGCTCTTATGCTGCTTAAATGCGTAGCT
>AFQZ01001050.1:0-18316 GCA_000222935.2 Aciculosporium take MAFF-241224
AAAGAGGAAAAGAGCACATGGACGTCTTCCACATACAAAATAAAGACGGGCAAAGAACTTCCAAGAATCCTCCTCCCCCTCCTCCCCCCCTCCTCATCCTCCTCACCCTCCTCACCCTCCTCACCATCCCCCCCCTCCTCACCCTCCTCACCCTCCTCACCATCCCCCCCCTCCTCACCCTCCTCACCCTCCTCACCCTCCTCACCCCTACCCTCACCCTCATCCTAGCCCTCACCGGTACCCTGCCCTTGACTGCTATACTTGGTGCCTACCGGTTTATTGATCAACGACTGTAGAGCCATTGATTCGTCCCTTTTCATATTACAACCTGTCTCTCTGTACGCCATGAGGCGCGCCTTACAATATATACAGACGTGCATCGAATGCAATGGGTCTCATGGCCGTGGATCCTCCCCCTTATATTTCGCTGGGAGGTGGGAGCGATTCAAAGAGTGGCGCACATGTGGGGGCCGCTTGGGGCTTGAACGAAGCAGGTGGCTTCATCGAAAGCTGCTGCACCATGCGGCAGAGTTGCAATCCATTGGATGCATCGATGCATGTCGTGAACGGCGCTGGCTTGTCAGGTTGGTCAAGACTCAAGGCTCGCGACTCGAGGCCGTCTTGACTCTGGAGCCCGTCAGTGCAAGCCGCTTGCCCAATGCACGAGGACGGCGCCGGTGCAGAAGGCTGCCAGCTGCCAACACTGCCAGCGCGCAGGTCAAGCAAGGCCACCTGCATGCAGTGCCCGTCCGTTGGCTGTACCTGAAGAGCGTCCGTGCCCATGCCAGTGCCGGCCGGGGCGACGACGCTCGTTTCTGCCTGGCTCCTGGTGAAACAGTGGACTGTGGCTGACAGGGCCAGACGGGCGGGGCGACCTCACATGCAGATTCGTTCACGTGTGCCGCGTGCAGCGCGTGCCACGAGAGTCAAACTGCCACTGCCGTCGGTAATTGCTGTCCTGGGCTGCCTTTGCCTGCTGATTTTGTTGTCGAGGTTTCTTCTCTGCCACCTGCAGTTGCCTACCTGCCACCTGCTATCTGCCTACCTGCTGCCTGCTATCTGCTACCTGCTATCTGCTACCTGCTATCTGCTACCTGCTCCCTGCTACCTGCTTGGTAGCAGGGCCTGTCCGGTGACGACATTCATTGCCAGCCCACGTCGCTGCCACAGAAGAGGAGTCGAGACACGAAAAAAAGGAAAAAAGGAAGAAAAGGAAGAAAATGGAAGGAAGAGAGAAAAAATAGGAGGGCAAGGAGAAAAAGCAAGTGATTAAAACCACTTATCCCACCTCACATACCCCATCCTGCCCATTGTTCCGATGACCGACAGGCTCTTTATCTCATCCAGCGCAATCACCCGACTGAGGGATTACGTCCAACCCACGGTGCCAGGTTCCGCATCCTCTTGTTCGACCAAAACTGCCGAGTTGCAGGGTGACCGGCAAAGTGCCTGTGCCCGCCTCGTCCACCCCCCTCGGGCAAGGTGGAATCACCAACGGCAAAAAATGTGATATAATCAGAGAGAGACAGAGAGGGTGTGCGCGAGCGAGCGACGCAACCCCCGGCTGGCTATAGCATTACGAAGCGGGGATTGGACGGCATAGCAATGTACCATGTGTACATACATGCTGTACATGTGCATTTCTGGCGCTGGGCATCTCGGTTCAAACGGATGATGTGACCTTGTCGGCATCCAGCGTCGGGCTGGCCTGGTCCACCCTGGTCCAACAGCCGGTGAGAGTTGAGAGCATAGGGCTGTATGTCCGGCCCCTCGACTTGCGAGAACAGCTGCCATGTTCTTGGTGCCGGCTTGCGTCTTGTTCTGTTACATGCATGCTACGGAGCGTGAGGAGGCACCGCGCTGCGGCGGCCCGGAAACGGAACCCTGTCGGTAGGATCAGTCGGGTCTTGGATTCTGCCACATCCCATACGCAGGACCTTGGGGGCATCAATCACCAACGTCAGGGCTTTTTACTTGCGCAAAGTCAGGCAACTTGTCACAAGAGCTGGCCAGGATGCGTAACCGATGCCATGAACAATCTGGGGCTGTGATTTCGTGCTGGGATCTTTGCGCCTATTACATGAGTGATCCAACGACGTGTGTATTTCTTTACCAGGTGCATACACGCACATGCTTGCATGTACATGTCTAGTCGCCGTTTTGGCTGGTGGGCGGGGTCCATCACCACATGCCTTGGACTGGCAGTTGACTTTGCTGAGCATCCAAAGCAGAAGAAGCGATTCGGACAGCGCCAGGCATCGCACCCAAGCGCACAAGCTTGACGGAGGCTTTTCCAAGAGACGTGATGAACCAGTGCAGATTAGGAGAATCCTACCAGCGACCAGAGCATGGATGAGACGGGAACACGGCGTCGACCGGCTGGTTTTTATAGACGTTGGCTTGGTACCGAGGCGTGAGAAAAGACGCATCGTCCGCAGAGAGATTCCGCAAAGAGCCAATTGCCGTGGCAGCCGGGCCAGACAAGGCAAGGGCCGCCATACTTCTATAATTGGGACGGCAGGCTCGCCATGGCACAAGGCAGGCAAGGCAGGCAGTTGCATGTGCGGCGTGGTTCACGGTCGTCCAAACTCGCGGCCAGCGGGCGAGTGCATGATGCAAAAGGACGGGCGAGGGCCGTGAAGGCGCCATGAGACTGTGGGGGGGAGGAGGTGGCGGTTGGTCCCTCGTGATGGTCCCTCGTGCTGGTTTCAGTCAGAAGCTTGGCAAAGGCGCTCGAGTCTCCACAACCTCGTCCTCCTGGTAGGAGTGTCTATAGTCTATGGGGAGCACGCACTTTCCTCGGACTCGCCCGACTCGGCCTTGTGCATGGGCCACTCTGCTGGGCCCACATGTCTGTCTACGTGGTCGACTCTTTTGCTCGAGTCGGCTAAAGCCAAAACCGCCGCCAGTCGAGAAACGGGCTGGGACGTGGGTTTCGTCATCAGGGGTAGGAAACGGCGTGTTTGCGCGCGTGTGCTTGTGCGTGTGCTGTGTTGATGCGAGATCAGGACTGACGGGTGCGCAGCAGATTCGAGGCAGGAGCGCCCAGCCCGGCCCGGCCAGAGCACAGCCAGCCAGCCAGCCAGCCAGCCAGCCAGCCAGCCAGCCCTCTGTGCGAATTCCAGCAGCTCCGGACACCCATGCAAGGCACGAGACGCGTGCCCGGGACGGCGTCGACTGCCCCGAGTGGCACTATATCAGCCTTGCTAAGAGGTGCATGGCCCGTTGTTGATCGAGACGGGCCCCCGGCCCAAGAGTCCCTGCCTCACCTTTTCCTTCGCAGACATGGTTGCTGCTCGCTCGCTTGCTTGCCATGGCAGGGCATTTCAGAACGAGCAGCTCCCTGGTACCTGCCCGGTACCGCTCTCCGCACCTGCCTTCCTAAATATAAATGGTAGCCAGCTTGTTGTGGAAGGTGCACCCCCCCATGCCGGTGTCCATGAGCTCTCGTGGCAGGTCCGGGTGCGCAACGCGCAGGCTGGCTCGACCACCCTGGGTACGTTCCCATCTGCCTACCTGCTACTTGGCTGCTAACTCGATGAAGCTCTTGACATGATAATAATCGACGGGATCCCGGCTTTGACGAAACTTGGTTTCTTTCTATTTCAATGTGCCGCACCACGCGCTCTTGGTCCCCCTCCCCTCCCCTCCCCTCCCCCCCCCCACCCCCCCCCGTCCTGGCTCATCTGATCTCGCACCCAGCTGTTTGCTTGGGCACCTGCTTGGCAGTTGGAACAGGAGACATTTGACCATTGATCGTCGTCACGCCGAATCCGAAAGGCAGTCAAGTCAATCAGGTCGCCCCTTTGCTGATCGACGCCATTCCCGTCCACCCTGTTTCCCCTTGTTCCGTCACCGAACACGACTTGGACGCGGGCACATGCGCAGTCACCCACAACCTTGGCGCCGGCAGGCAAATCATCATCACCAGGCAGGCAGCCACGCAGCTCCGGACCATCGATAAGCTTTCTGCGCCGCGCTCGCCCGGCAGGTGCAATGGACCTCGCTACCTTGAACCACAACTTTGATATGAAGGCCGCCTCTGAAAATATGCCTGCGAATGCGACGGCAGCATCGTCTCATGCCTCGACGAGCCCGCCGGCATCTGTCTCTGTGACGAGCCCTATGAGCATTGACGCTGCCTGTAATGCGAATGGAGCACCAAACATCCCTGCTATCAAGCGCCGCTCGCCCATTGCTTGCCGAAGGTTCGTTTTTTCTTTCTCTTTTCCTCGTTCTTTTTTTTTAGCAAAATGGGGGGAAGAAAAAAAAAAGAGCAAGAGAAGGAGGGGGTGAAGGAGAAACACGTAAAGAAGAAGAGAGAAGAAGGAGGGGTGAAGGAGAAGCACGTAAAGAAGAAGAGAGAAGAAGAAGAAAGGCGTTGATTTGGCTTTCCCTACCATGGCACCTGAAATAACCCCTGACCTTGGCTTAGATGCCGTCGAATGAGAAGCAAATGCATTCACGAAAAGGGAAAATCGCCGTGCAAATCATGCTTCGAAGCCGGCATACCCGCCGAAGAATGGTAGGTCGAGTCACAAACTTTCCGCCCCCGCAGCCATTTTTTTGTCTAACGTCGACATCCTGTTCACGTGCAGCGTCTTTCCCGCCAGAGGACAACCTGATTTGGATCGCGAGTATAGGCACCCTCGCACAAGATCAGACAAGTCCAACAAGGGTGTCGCGGGAGCCGCGAACAAGTCGCGCCGTTCAATCACTGGCAGCTCGCCAGCATCTCCTCGGCGTTATGCTGATGACTGGGACTCGCTGCCCCCCACCGAAGAGCTCATTGACGGGGTGAGACTCTTGACGCAGGAGTACTTTCAACTTGGCTTCATTCACAAGGAGCACTATTCAGAGCGCTTACGGAAAGATCTGCGGTCCACCAGTCTGTTCCTGTTGGTGAGCATCCTCGGCATTTCAGCACGACTCAGTCCGGCTCTCAAGCTTCGCTACGGCAATGGCTTCAAGGCGGCCGAGTATTTCATGGAGAGAGCCTCGTGCATCGCCAACGAGGAGGTGTACCAGGAGCCTACGCTGGAGCGATGTCAAGCCTTCTTCTTGCTGAGCATTGCTCAGCAGAGCAGCGGAGAGCGCAACAAGAGCTACGTGAGTAAAATGGCTGCTGCTGCTTTGAGCACACGAATATGAAGGCAACAAACTTCTGTACTTTTTTTTTTTTTTTTTTTTTTCCGTCCTCACAAAGATCAACATGGGCATCGCCGTACGCATGGCCATTCTCATGCAACTCCACCGTGAGGAGACATATTATGTCCCTGGCCAAACTCCTGAACTTGTCATTCGTGCTGAATCGGCTCGTCGGACACTTGTAAGAAAGACGATTCCCTTTTTCCGAACAAGGAAAAAACATAGTTTCCCTTCTCTTATTCTTCACCCCGTCGCGTCTCGGTTTGATTAACACGTCTTGCACTAGTGGATGTTGCACAGCCAAGATAATTTACATTCTGGCCCCATGTCACCCGTCTCTCTGGCAGCTGGCGACATTACCACTCTTCTACCTGGCGACGAGGAGGACTTTGCCCATGGCCGTGAGCCACGGTCGCGGGCCGCTCTGGATGGCACGCCACCCGCCATGGATAACCCCAAGCTGATTCGAGATCCTGGCCGATCACTGTTCGCAACGCTAATGCAGGTTCACGGCTGGTGGGGCTTTGTTGGACGTGGCGCTGTCCGATATAGCAAGAGTCCGCGGCCGTGGGATCCGGCCAGCGAGTTTTCGCAAACGGCCAGAAAACTGCGAGAATGGGAGCAAGACCTACCCCATGAACACGTCTGGAGCACTTTTCTTCTAAAGGGGTACAAGGCCGAAAGGCAAGAGCTGGCATATCTTTGTGTGACCATGATGACGCGGTTGTCAAACATTGTGCTTCGAAGACCGTATCTGATCGAGTAGGTGGCTTCTCCCTCTTCTTCCATTTCATCTCGCTTTTGATGCCCCGTTTCCCGCTCTGTCCTCTCTTTCCTACATGTCATGCTCATCCGATTCGACGACTGAGACTCTTTGTTGTACAGCATCATTAAGCCAGACAAGACCGACACCACAAAACAAGCTTTTTTCCTGTCAATGTCTGATGAAATCTTTGCCAACGTGCGATACTTGTATGAGCAAATCGACGCCCAGTTTACAAATCGTTCACCAGAGGAGAGCGTCGGCGCCCAGATTGCCGCCTTTTGCGTCTACAGCTGCGGCTTGTTCTCGAGCTATCTCTGTAAATATCCAAACAGTATGTCTCGTCGCGTTTCCTTGCCTCTCTCTGTCTTTTGCCCCATGTTGCAACGGCGTGGATTGCATATCTGGTCATGTGCTTACCCGAGCCATCTTGCATCATCAGTCTGCCATGACAAAGCCCTCGTTCGCGACGGCCCGGTGATGCTTCAGAGAACCGTTGGAATCCTCAAAGAGTGCCGCGAAGTCTGGCCGCTGGCTGGGCGTTGGGTCGAGGCCCTCGAGAGGTTCTCTCTCGATCCACAATCCGCGATGCTCGGCCACGGTGGCGGTATGGACGATGGGAAAGATGCCGTGCCGCGGGCCATTCGCCAGCTACCTCCTCTATTTCCCAACAAGGCATCTTGTCGACCATCTGGTCCACATCCGCCTCCCGTGAGCTTTCCTGAGCCAAACATACTACCCAGACCACTGGGCACACAGCCCGAGCTTCCACCAGCATCGTCGATTGAGCTGCCTCGCCCTCACCACTCCCCCAACTCGACAACGGGCGCAAACATGAAACAGGTACACCATCTTCCGTCTCCTCCTCCGCAGTATCCTCAACCTCCGTCATTTTCACAATACCCAGCGCAGCCTACGCCGTTACCGCCTACCATCGCGCCGTCGTCGGCGCCCTTTTCCGCCCACCACGCACACTCTCAATCGCACATGGCGCAGTCGGCTCATGATGGGTACACCCCACCACAGCTTACTTCTCCCCCTCCGCAAGTAGGTCGTCAGGGCGGAGACGGTCTCGGCATGCTGATTGATGCCTTTGACTCCCCCCAGCCCACACCGCCACATGCTGCGCGGCGCTTTAATCCTCAACTTGGGCCGGGGACAGATGGTTTCGAGGGTGAATTACAGCATTACATTGATGGCCCGCCAGCAACGTGGATGACCACGACGCCGTGGCTCGATACGATTCGATGTAGGGGCGGAGCCATATGACGCGGGCGCGGCGGCATGGGGCATGGATACATGGATGGCGGAGAGTCATGTACATGTAGGCGATGAAAGTACATGGTGGCTCCATGGGCACGAGCAGATGCGTGTCTCGCGTGTGTCGAGGCCATGAAATGAATCAAGGGTCATGCATGACATGACACAAGCCATGGACGGTTCAGGCCTTGTCGGGCCATGTGTCCACAAACGTGGGACGTGATGTGCAACCTTGACCCAGAGTGCAGAGTCGCGAGAAGAGCAGCAAGATGAGAAGTGCCATGTCATGGCAACGAGGTGGGACTCGGGACGGCATCCGGATCGATGGATGACCATGAAGCCATGGACAAGTGTGTGCCCTGTGCTGGCCCCAAGGGGCCCTGGGCCTGGATGGATGCCAGAGGCGCGAGGGTGACCCGACGCCGACACACCACCACCTCGGCTCACCTCAACCAACTTGCCGAGTGTCAACTGTTGTAGGGGTATTCTTGACAAAAATCAGTGGACAATCATGGCCAAACGAGGCAAGGCGAGGGGGACCCAGGGCAAAGGCAAGGGCAATCAAGGCCCACAAGTCACGGCTTAGCGGACCAATGGATCTTCTTCTTCGGAGGCGGTCTCCCCCCGCTACATTATACCTAAGCTGCATAGATCATTCTCCTTGCAAATATTTATCAATGTTTTGCATTCATGTAGTATATATCCCACCCACGCTTTACGCCGTCACCCGACACGAAGCAACACCACTTGATGCACTACCTAGTCTTGCTGCTGCCCATCCGTCCCGTTCCGCTCGGCTCCAACCCAACCCAACACATCACACAGCACTGCTTCATTCCCTGACCGTCAAGCTCCACCCATGTCCCCTTCATTCGGTGCTTCTTTTCTACACAACGCTGTCGACACCAGGTTTCGGTTTCGCGCCTGTCAAAGAATCGGGCCACCTCCAAAGATGCTGCGTCTTTCACGTCGTCCCAACGTGCCATGTTGTCCCATTCACTTGAAAGGGAGAGAGCAGGCTAGCTGCCCAACATGCAAAGGGGGAAAAAGAAAAGGAAGGGACAAGAATGCCAAATAGACGAGCTAGGAGTGCAAATCAAGGCACCAACTGACACGCAGGGTTGGAGGGGAGGAAGAACACTAGTTTAAAAAAAATCAAATGGCCAGAGAAAAAAAAAAAAAAAAAAAAAAACCAAACCGCCTGGACTCCTCATGTCCGTCTACATGACTTTTTGACGTGCCGCCGCTTCCCGATAGAGTAAACCTCAATGCGGGGCTTTACATGATTCTTCTATTCCTGCATTGCAACTGGAAATGATTAAGCAAAAACATGTACGTAATGTGCAGTAATAGGTAATGGGTAGGGGAGAGCAAGAAACAAGATTGGTGTAGTGTATGACCGAGAGAGACGGTGAACAAGGTGAAAAAAGTGGTTGAGAGATACGAGGAAATGTGTTTTGTGTCAAAGAACAGGGGGATGGGGGGTATTTGAAAGTACTCCTCGGGGTGTTGTGGCAACGGGGCAAAACTCCATACAAGTCAAAGGGGTCGTCGAAATTCGTTCTTGTGCCCATCATGTGTTGTGACTCTGGGGGAGGGGAAAAGCAATGGCGCAACACGTCTTTTGCCAGTCTTTTGGCGGAGAAGAAATCGTCCACTCGATGTAGCGTCCGTGGAAAACAAGGGCGGCAGCGTTGGGGGCGGCGGAAAAGGGGACACAGCTTGGTGACACGAATGCATTGTTTCGGTCCGCAATGCAGTCATGGTCCGGGTTTTGTTCGTTCAAGCCTCATCAGCCAGTGAAACCGCCTACGTCATGACGGTAGCGGCGCCACCAACCTGGCGCTTGACTTGCTCCCGTGCCCACCGAGCCGTCTCGATGGTTCGCGACGAAAAGTCACGATTCGTCTTGGTCTCCTTGATCATGGCCGTGAGCCAATCTTGTCGAAAAGCGTCGACCAGCTCGCCGCTGGGGTAAGCATCGGCAAGATCACTGGGATTGCCAGCATGGTCAGTCATGTCCAACAGCAAAAGACGTCGAAAAAAGACGGTGGATTGGCTCTCGGCGTACCCAATGACGCCCATGCTGGCACGCATGAGCGACTCGCTGCGGATCGTATCATTGGCGATTTGTCCGAGGAGATGAAAGATGGATGGCACGTATTGCTGAAGGGATTGGGCTAGACGAGTAAAAGGGACAAGAGTCAGTCCGGTGGAGGGAGAATGTGCGAGGCAGTGGTTCGGGACGAGCGCGCTTACTTTTGCCGCTTGCCTTCATGGCTCCAATGATGCCGCCCCAGGCATCCATGATGCCCTCACGAAGCGAAATGACGTAATCGACCATCTCAATCGGACCGTCAGGCGCCGCAGTCACCGTCGCGGCCTGCTCCAAAACCGTCGGCACGATGGACATGTATGTTTCGAAATGTCCACCAATGGCACCAGCAATGTCACCAAAGCACTGCAGGATGGCCGGCTTGAACTGGTTCGACATGGAAGGGCTCTATGCATGACGGGTTAGCATCTCCGCGCCGGCAACAAATCCTTGTCAGATTCGCTTCTCCCAAGACAACTTACTCTCAAATTGTTGAGCAGATGGTTCATGAAATTATCGCAGTATGGCTGGCTGCCCTCGCCCATGGAGCGAGTAATGTCGCTCACCAGGCCAATGGCCATTGAGCAGAGGCTCGACTCCTCCTGGTTTCCGAGGGCATTGTACAAAAAGGGCGAAAAGGCCTCCATGTATTTGCCAAACTGGTCTTCCATGGCGGTAGACAAGGCCGAAATGGTGCCAAAGACGGCCTCGGGAACGCTCGACTTGCCACCGACGCTGTTGAGGATGCGAAGCAGGGTCTGCATGATGCGGTCTCCTTGGGAAACAATGTCCTTGTCTAGCCTGGCAATAATGGCCTGCAGCACGGTGCACAAGCTGTTTTGCATTTCCTCAAGCGTGATCTTGTCATCGACGCTGACGACCTGCGCCTGGAGAGGAATCGTCTCCTCGAGGCGCTTGATGATGACGTCTGCCAGAGAGGCAACGGCCTGGAGGCTGTCCGTGGCCGAGTTCTGGACAAAGACGTTGAGCACCTCGTAGGCAGCGGTACGCACCGAGGCGTCCGCGTTTTGCCTGGCGGTGACATCGAGCAAGGTGCTGACGGCCTGGTTGAAGTGCGTGGTCAGGGGGTTGGACGAGGCGCCGAATTCACCAGCGAAGCGTTCTGCCAGGTTCATGAGAGCCCAGCAGCACGAGGGCGCCATCTTGGCGTTGCTCAAGAGACCCTTGAACAAGGACTCGATGAGAGCAGGAAGATGCTGAACGGGATCGATGGCCTCGGCACACGCGTACGTAACACGACCCAGCGTAAAGGCGGTCGAGTCCTTGACCTGGAGATTCTGGTCATCCATCATGGTGATGAGCACGGGCAGAGCCTGCTTGACAATGGGATCCAAGACCTTCTCGTCGGGACCCTCCATGATGGCACCAAAGGCCGAGACGGCGGCGTCGCGAAGGTGCCAGTCATCGGCCCGCAGGTTGGCCTCGACAAACTGCAGCACAGGGGTGATGATGGCGGCACCGACCGCCTGGAAATACAGCTGCAGGCACTGGTAGGCGGCGCGAGAAATGTTGTACTCGTCGTCGGTGGCATCCTCGTCCTGCTTGGTGAGGAGCGAGAGCAGGACGGGAACAACCTCGTTGGCGGCAACGCGTGCAAAGTTGTAAAACGGGCGCATCTGGTCTTGGCTCTCGACCTGGGCATTGTCGTCCTCTATGGAGTATTCCTCCTCGCAGACGGTGCTCCAAAACTCGACAGCCAGCTTGGCGACATCCTCGTCGTCCGACTTCATGCCGAGAATGGTGAGGCCAAAGAGGGCCTTTTCCATGTAGAATCGCATGTTGTCATAGTAGAGGGCCATGATCCTGTTGAGACAGCCGAAAGCACCCTGTTGGATACGTGAGTCTTGGGCCTGGGTGGCCTCGCAAACGACCTGCATGATGTAATTACGCTCTCCCTCGTGCTTGAAGTTGCTGCTGACAAACTCGAGCGAATCACCAAGAGCCGTGATGGCGGCCAGCCTCACTTCATTGTTCGTCTCTTCCTTGCGGGCGCCCTGAACGACGGCGGTCAAGATGGCGTTGGAGTGAGAGACGAGGGCGACGCGTAGCTCGGCATCCGAGCTCTCGCAAATGTAACCAATGGCGGTCAGAGAAGCCTGCTTCTGATGGTCGACACCGTCCGTAACGTTCTTGACCAAAAAGGGCATCAGGTCGGACCACAGGTTGCGAGGCATCTCAATGGCGGCAATGGAGGAGACGACCTGGGCCGCAGCGTTGCCGGCCTGCGCATTGTCAGAAGCCAAGGTCTGCAGAGTGAGCTGCTTGACGCGTGTCTTGGTCTCGTCGTCCGTTTGTTGTAGCCATTTGGTCTGAAGCTCTTGCAGGCGGGGATAGTCGCGGGCTGTGAAGGCGTTCTTCAAGGCCAAACCGGCCGCCACTCGGATGGAAGCATCTGCGTGTTCGTTGGCAAGCTCCTGCACCAAGGTCGCCAGGTACAGCGGCTGTGTTCGGGTGAGAGGGCAAAGGTGAGCATTTGAGAGCTGTCGAGGGGGAACAAGAACAAAAGGTACCACGAAAAGCAACTTACGAAATTACTCTCCGCGGCCTGATTCAGTTGCTGCTCGGCGGCGTTTCGCAGATTCGCGTCTTATTCGCGAATATTGTGTCAGCCAAAGATCCGTCAGGCTCCCCGCCCAAAAAAAAAAAAAAAAATTGCCGGTACAAGTGTCAACGTGTGCGGCCCACGCAGGGCAGTGTGATTTACAACAGGCCGAGGGACTCACAAAGGCACCAGGGTGTGCACGGCAAGGGAACAGAAAAAAGAAAAAAAAAGTCACTTACCCGGAGACAGCGAGTTGGCGAGCACCTGGTTAATTTCTGAGCTCGACATGATGATGTGGTCGCAGAACGTCTCGTCATGCGGCACTCGGTGGTGTTTGCGTACGAGGGAGAGACGGGAAGGGGGGGGGGGGGAAAGGGGGGGGGGGGTTTGGTCCTGGCAAAAGGAAACCAGGAAGTTGCTGGTGGTAGGCGCACGTGTGCAAGGTGAACTATAAAAGGCGGAGAGCCCAAACGCAGTTCAAGTGGGAGGTGGTGGTGGCGGCACTTGGGGTGCGTCGTGGTGGACGAGCAGGTGAAGGAAGGAAGCTGAAGGCCAAAAGGCAGAAGCTGGCGCCGCGTGCGGTCGGGTCGGGTGCGACTGGAACTCTGGTGACGGGCTGGCAGCGAGGGAGGGGCCCAAGGACCCAGGACACCGCACCGACTCCTTGTTTTGGTGGACGACGGGACAGGATTCGGGACGTCCTGCCTGTTGACAAAGGGCAATGCGTTGCCGGGAAAGGGATGGAGGGAGGAGGGACGAGGGACAAGGAAAAAAGAGGAGGAGGGAAAGAAGAAAAAAGAGGGAAAAAAGAGGAAAAAGGAAAAAGGAAAAAAAAAAGGGAAGAAGGAAAAAACACACAGAGGTTGTGGTCGAATCGGAAAGGGGCAGCCTCTCTCTCGTGCGCGCTTCGACGAGATGATGGGAGGTTCAGAGTTGTGGAAGGCGACGGAACGCAGCAGCTGTGCAGGTCCATCATGTCAACACCGTGGGTTGCACGCTCAGGGGCGGAAAGACCTGGCCGGCCCGCCGTCACGTGCATCGCCGTGCGGATGGCGCCCGGGCTCACACCGTGTCACCTGCCCCAAGGTCTCTGCGCCCGCTGGCCTGGCCAATGGCAGGCCATGTTTTCCCATGGCCGTCGCGCAAGGGCGCCTCTGGGCGGGCACTGTGCAGATGGATGCGCTGCACTTGGTTTCTTACGACTGCCTCACATGCAAACTGCGCCCGACGACGAGGCAAAACAAGAACAAATGTACAATAAATAAATACAGAACAAATACATACAGAACAAGCGGAGTAAAGGTCGATGGAAAGCCCCTTTTCATCCCCTCCCACTCCATCAATCATCCCCTTCCACTCCATCAATCAATCCCCTTCCACTCCATCAATCAATCCCCTTCCACCCCATCAATCAATCCCCTTCCACCCCATCAATCAATCCCCTTCCACCCCATCAATCAATCCCCTCGTTTCCTCGCCTCTTGCACATGACCATCTGTCCTCGGCATCCATCCATGTCACGTCCCTCTCCCACCTGTTTCGCCAACTCGGGCGGCCCCCACCGCCTTCCACAGCAACAGCCCGCACCAAGAGCGGGCAGCCAGTGAATCGGGCCCAGCATGGATGCGTTTTGCCCCAGAAGAGAAGAGAAGAGAAGGGAAGCCGATGGATGGAGGGGCGGATGCATACCTCCCTCCACTCCAATAGTTGGGTACGCTGAAAGACGCCATCGAAGCTGCCGAGACTCGACATACGCGTACACGTACACGTACGGTAGGAGCCAGTCTTGACGCAGCATTTCTCCCATTGATTTCGAAAATCCAAACATGATGTTGGTGTGGAAAAGCGGCAGCTCGTCCTTGTCCTGGCTTTTCATCACCCCGCCCCGGCGGCCCCCAGGTTCATCTACCCCGCACAATGTACTAGACAAACAAACCCTCTTCCGTCATTGTGCCAACATCACATGCCCCTGCCATGTCAATGCATGAAACAAAGAAAAGGACAGAAAGAAAAGAATAGAAGAAGAAGAAGAAGAAAAAGAAGAAGAAAAGAATAGAAGAAAAAAAGGAAGAAAAAAAGGAAATAAATCAATACATAAACATATCATAGCTTCATAGATTGTAAAAAAACATCACGACTTGCCAGCAAAAAAAAAAAAAAAAAAAAAAAAAAAAAAAACCAAACGGCTCTATTCAAAAGACAAAATAACACATCGCCCCCTCTCACAATTTATTTCCCTTCCCCCTTCTCTCACCATGCCATCCCATCGCGTACCTTTATTCATAAAAAAAAGATCAAAAGTCCCGTACATGCATAAAACCCATCATAAACAGCCCCTCTTTCCCCAGCGCACCCCTTACCGCCAATACCCCCGTCCCGGCTCCCGATCCCGACCCCTCCCATCATAAACAACCTCCCGTTCGCGAACCCGCTCGTCATCCCACTCAAAGTCGTACTCGCGGGCCCGTCGCGAATCATGCCCCCCCTGGCGAGGATACCACCGGTAGTAGTCGTCGGCGTACTCTCGTTCCCGCTCCGCCTCTCTGTATCGACGGCGGTGGCGGCGTATGCGGGACGTCAATTCCGTGAGTTGGAGGACTTCATCCTGTGGTCGGGAAGAGTAAAGAATTAGCCGATGCCCATGCTGGTGCGTGTCCGAGATTCCCTCCGTGGGCCCTGCCGGGGGGCCGCCTGCACCGAGCCCCCGCCTTCGGAGGGCCAAGGGTCAAATTGCATGATCCCGTGTCGGTCAAGATTTCCCCTTCTCTTCTTTCTTCTTCTCTTTCCTTCCCCTTCTTCCTTTCCTTTTCCTTCCCTTCCCTTCCCCCCCCCCTTACTCTCTTCTTTCCCCTTTTTAGGGGAGGGATGGGGGGGGAGGAAGACTCACGTATTTCAAATAATCCATAATATAAAAAAACCACTTCGTCTCCTCGTACCGATACCCCATCTCCTCAATCGCCTCCCGGCAGACCAGATCCCTCGTAATCTCCGTCCACATGTCCCTGTTCCGGCTCGGCCCCGGCGGCGTCCGCGTCCGACCCGTGCCCCCCCTCCGCTCAATATCAACATCCACATCAATCTCCCTCTCGCGATCGTACACCGTCACAGAGGAGTGATCGCGGCCCGTCGCCCCCACGGGCGAAGACTCCCTCGCCGGAACCAGCGCCCCATCTCTCTCCGGCATAAACCTTGTCCTCCGAACGCCGCTATACCGCGACCAGTTCGTCTCTGTGCTCGCGCCCCCGACGCCGTCCATGCGAATCTTTTCCGTCCCGGGCGGCACGTCGACGATGGTCCAGTCCTTGGTCACGCCGTGGTACGCTTCGCCGACGCGGCCGCGCGAGTCCATCGTCCCGGTGACGTAATCTGCTTCGTCGTCCGCCGCAGGGGAGGCAGCCGGCGGCGCGGCGGAGCGGGACCGGCGATGCGACGATCCGTGGTGGCTGTCGTCTATGATGCGGATACGGTCCATGTCCCTGCTGAGCGAGATTTCGTCGTCGTCGTCGTGGTAGTGGGGGTGGGAGCGACGCTCGCGGGATGGCGAGCGGTGGCGCGACACGGAGCGGCGAATGTCGACGTCCACCTCTGTGCGGTTCTTGGACAGCAAGATGTCAATGTCGGTTTCGCGCTCGCGCGTGCTGGTGTTGCCGCGTGGTCTGGGGCGTGGCGGGGGAGGAGGGGACGGGACCTTGGCTCGGATGACACCTTTTGAGAAGTAAAGAAGAATAGTTAGTTATTTTACCTTTTTTTTTTCCTGTCCATGTTTGCTCGCAATATTCCATGCTTTATTGCGTCCTTTCTGATAAACAGAGAATTTAACAAAAAGAAAATTTGATAAGAAAGAGAATCTGATGAAAAAGAGAATACATATGATGAAAAGAGAATCTGACGGAAAAAAAGAAGAGGAACCGGCGGAGGCGGCAGCTCGCCGCAGGCGGCCCCCGGCAGGGGCCCCGGAGGGATATTTGAGGACAGGATTGCTGGTGCGAAACTTTTTTGACATGGCGGGGGACGTCGGCCGTAGACGTCCCCGGCAGGGCCCCCGGAGGGAAAAACGACTCACCATGGTCAATATCCGTATAATGCGTAATAACCTCCCTCTCAATCACAGGACCGCGTATCGTCGGAGGCGCAGGCGGCGGCGGCGGCGGCGGCGGTGTCGGCTCCCTGTCCTTCTCCCGCTCAATAATCTTGGTGCGAATATGCTCCCTCACAGACGGCGGCTCCGGACTCGGCCTCCGCCTCTCGACGAAGCGGACCGTCTGCGGAGAGGGGGACCTCATCCTCACCACGGACGGGCTCCTGATTCGTTCGCGCTCGCGCTCGCGCTCCCTCTCGACGATCCTCGTGCGCGAGTGCTCGTGGCGGCGGTCATGCTCATGGGCATGAAAATGGGGGGACTCGCTCCTCGGCCGCCTGCGCACCAGACGCTCCTCGCGCACGCGAACAGGACTAGGACTCCTCGGCCGGCGATCCCACGTCTCGACATCGCGCTTTCGCAGGACCATGGGCCCCGCCTCGGTCCGCCGGACATCGTCCCGGAGGAAGGACGGGGCCGTCTCCCGCTCGCGGACGGGTGCGGCGGGGCTCCTCGTTGCGACTCTGTGGGTGCGGTAGTCGTCGAACACGCGGGGGTCGGATCGGCGAGGAGCGGCGTAGTAGTCTCGCTCCTCGAACTCTGTCGTGCGGGTGCCGCGTTGGGGCATGGTGGCGGTGTTGGGTTGTATGGGGGGTTGGAGCTGAACGGTCACGGCCTGTCCCTTGACAGTAACGCTGCCTTGGGAGTCACAATCCGTCTCTTCTCGGCGACGCTGCGTTGGTGAGTTGGAGTCGGTCTATTCTGTGACGACTCGTCTCTTGACACCGACGCTGGGTGAGCCAAAAGTGTTTGGTGCCAGGCACCCTCGATCTGGGCCCAGAAGAAAGCCCACAGCTAGACCGCCAGAACAGGAGTTGGAAAAGCCGCAGGTCACGTCGGTGTCGTAGTCTCAGGTCGATATCGCAGCATATACCCAGCAGACGCCCCCTCAGTCGCCCGCCGCAACAACGCTCTCAACGACGTCACAACGTCCTATCGTACCAAGGCAGGCCAGCGCCCGCGCAAAGGTTGCGAAAAATCCCGATCAATCTCTGGTTAGACGATCCCGATCAATCTCTGGTTAGACGATCCCGATCAATCTCTGGTTAGACGAGGAAAAAAAAAAAAAAAAAAACCCACCGAAAAAAAAAAAAACCAACCTTGTGCGCGAGACAACGTGCCGGCCCCCGTTCAAATCGGGAAAAAAGAACAATCAGATCGGGTCGGGCTGCCACGGGACGAGTTTCATGCGTGCGAAACCGACCATGTCAAGGCAAAGCCGAAGAAGGTCGTGGCGGGGCAGACGAGGGAGGGGGAGAAGAGGACACGGCTGGGCCTGACCAAGGCTGAGATGGATGACCCGGGCAAGCCAGGTGAGAGAGCTGGACGGTGGACAGGCGGAGGGATCAATCATCCATCCATCCATCAGCATCGGAGCTGGCAGGGAGGACATGGGGAACCCTGGCACCACTCGCTGGCGCTCAAAAACTCCCCTGACGTTCCCTGGTGACGTTCCCTGGCTGGCGTTCCCCGGCTGGCGTTCCCTCCTGGCTGGCGTTCCCTCCTGGCTGGCGTTCCCTGGCTGGCGTTCCCTGGCTGGCGTTCCCTGGCTGGCGTTCCCTGGCTGGCGTTCCCTGGCTGGCGTTCCCTGGCAGACGTTCCCTGGCAGAAACCAAAGCAGCCCCGAGGATGGATTGGAGCAGGCGCCAGACCAAGCAACGAACGAAGCGAGCAGAGGCGGATCGGGACGGCCCAACGCCGCCCTGGGCAGTTAACTAGGTACCTACCTGCCAACTAGGTACGTACCCACCAGCTAACGAGCGAGCACGCACCACATCTCTCCCACCACAAATCAATCCCATCACTGCCACGCCACGTCACTACGCCACACCCCCGCCGCGCAGACACGACAACCCCGCAACTTCACCGCCTTCCGTCCGCGAGGGAATAAACGGCTGCGAGCATCACGTCCATGTGTCCATCCATCATGTGTGCACACAAACCCCAAGGCCAGCGTGTCTAGATCAGACACGGACAGACCCAGGACAAAGCATCTTTTCTGCATCCGGACGTGGCACTCGAGAAAACAACCAGACATGGGATAACGAAAAAAAAAAAAAAAAAAGTCTTTATAGTCTACTCCTAGCTATCGAGTACCTAGGTATATGGGCAAGTCTAGTAGGTGGGCGGGTACTTGGAGTGGAAGTGCGGCCCATGCAAACCATCGCGCGCACCGTCGTCATGGTTCGACTCTCCTGAGCTTCAGTCCATGTGTTCCGAGTCAAAGAGCGCCAGAGCATGATACAAAACGAACAAGAAAAAGGGAGCCGCGCGGGAAGAGACGACAAAGCAGGAACCAAAAAAAAAAAAAAAAAAAAAAAAAGAGAGAGAGAGAGAGAGAGAAGAAAC
>AFQZ01001049.1:0-18331 GCA_000222935.2 Aciculosporium take MAFF-241224
GAGAGAGAGAGAGAGAGAGAGAGAGAGAGAGAGAGCCAAAAGGGAAAAAAAAGTTCCCATCTGTAGGGCTACCCAAGTTCTGTGCTTGGCGTTGCGCTGCGCTCGCTGCCAGCCAGCCGGCCGGCCGGCCGGCCGGCCGAGGCTCCGTGTCCGTGTGCATGTCCAGTTCCAGATCCCCCGGTCTAGCGCGTCGTGTCGTGGCCTGGGATTTTCCACCGGGAACGCCGCCGGGCTGAGTTTTACGTTCGTGGAGGATGGTGGTGGTGGTGGTGGTGGTGGTGGTGGGCGCTTACGTACGAACGGGTGTGGTTGTGTGTTTGTACTTTTCCGTGCCCCCCGTGTACATGGCCACGTGGGCGGGCTTGTATGGTGTAGGCATGTACCTGCCAGGTATCTTGGTTGGGGGTGAGGGGAGCGACGTTCTGGCGGGGTGAGGATCTGAGAGGTAGGGCGGGGCCGGTGTGGATCCGCATTCCTGCAGGGGTGCGGGTGGGTTTTTTTTTTTTTTTTTTTTTGGCGTTTTGTTTTTCTGTGGGTTTGCGTGTGTGGTGTTTTGGAACGAGTGTACGTGTGTATGTGCGGACTGGTATCGTGCCATGCAAGTACATACATGCCTTGGGTACCTCGGTACCTACTATACATGCTACGTGAGGTACTTGGCACTGTACTCCTGACATGCCCCTTTGCCAGAAGGCAGGTACATGGTAGGTGCTGAAGCGCTACCAACATACCTCGGCTAGTAGGAGGTGGGTACATGGCTTGGAACGGGGGCCATTTCACCCCACTCGAGGTCTCGCATCACAAACTGTGGAGACAGGCCAATATGCGGGCGTCCGTCGGCATTAATCTGTCGAAAATCATCTGGTGTCGCGCATGCTGGGATTCATGGGTCCTCAAGGCACCTACCTACCTACTCAATGCCATGCATCGGGGAAATGGAAGAAAAAGGAGCAAAAGAACAAAAAGAACAGCCAAGAACAAAAGGCGGATCCGTCGGCGCTACCATGACACACAAAAAAAGTGCCACCAATCCTTGGCAACCATGACATGACGCGCTTGTGCTTCTGCGTAGGGCAGGGCACCAGACAGACGGCAGAGCACACCTCCAGGTTTCCCCTCAACGCTGCTTGCTGGCTGCATGAAAGCAACCCGACATGTCCAAAAACAGCACGGCTGGTTCAGGAACAAAAAAAAAAAAAAAAAAAAAAAAAAAAGAGTCGCGGCACGACGCCCCGTGCACATGCACTCGTGCACGCTGCCGGCCCGAGATGCCCTCTGCCCATGCAGCATGTCATGTACCCAAGGTGGGTCCTCCTCAATCTAATCCATCTCGTATGGCCTTTGCTGGCCTGTCGCATCGCAACCGTGGTGGTGCTGCCTCATGCCCCGTCAGACTCCCCCAACGGTGTCGACTCCTCGCCAATCTCAGTCAAGAGTCGCAGCGCCGTGTTAAGCTTAAGAGAAGGACATATTGCGCTAGGCCAGGACGGCCCTGCCGGACCCATGTGACGCCATCATCACAGATACACACATAGCAATAGCATGCCGCCCTTTACTCCATATAGGAGGTGCCTAGGCTCATGGCCACTGAATGCCCATTTTTGGGGGTCCCTGTTCGTTGGTGCCATCCATCATCCGTCTTTCTCTTCTCCTTCCGGTCCCTGGGGGCCCTTCTAGACACCGAAAAGATCCTTGCATGTACTTACCTACCAATCTCCTGTTGCCCCCCTATCCCCCACCCCCAGTTCATGTTTCTGGGCGGCGCGGCCCCTCCCCCCCATCCATCCCATCTGCTTCTTCGGGCCATCTGGCGCCGAACAAAACTCCCCCTTTCCTCTCCAATGAGGCCCTGTCCGAGGCCCTGTCCGCCAAGACCCGAGTTGTGAAACGCATAAAGACGAAGAAAAGGTGGTGATGAAGAGGACAAAATACAAAAATACGCCACACCGGGTCTAGGACTGTGTCAAAATCTTGGCCAGGTGCTTGACGACCTCATTGCCGACTTCTTGCGTGCCGACATTGCCGCCCATGTCCTTTGTTCGCAGTCCCCCGTCAATGGCCGCCTTGACGGCGGCTTCCACGGCCTTGGCCTCTTCTGGAAGGTGCAGCGAATACCGTAGCATCATGGCCACGGACAGAATCGTCCCGAGAGGGTTGACAATGCCCTTGCCCGAGATGTCGGGAGCGGAACCTTGCATCATAAAACAGTCAGTACATGCATGAATGCATACAGAAGCTCAGTCTACAGACAGGATGGGGGCGGGGAATTGGCAGTCTAGACCAAAGGACAGCGTTTTTCAAAATAGAAAAGAAAAGAAAAGAAGGAAAAAAACGCACCGTGGATGGGCTCGTAAATGCCACTGCACTTGCCCTTGCCATCCGGAATACCACTCAAGCTCGCACTGGGGAGCAGTCCAATGCTCCCGGGAATAACACTGGCCTCGTCGCTGATAATGTCACCAAACAGGTTGCTCGTCACCACCACGCCGTTGAGCCCTCGCGGGTTCTTGACCAGGATCATGGCTGCGCTGTCAATGAGCTGATGCTCAACCTTTAAATCGGGGAATTCCTTCTCAAACGTCTCCGTCATGACCTTTCGCCACAGCCGGCTCGTGGCCAAGACGTTGGCCTTGTCCAGAGACCACACCGTCTTGTCGCCCCGTCCGCGCGCCAGGAACCCGGCCAGGCGGGCCACCCGCTCGATTTCCGGGCGAGAGTAGGGCTCCGAGTCCCATGCCGTGCCGGAGCCGTCGTCCTCCTTCCGATCTCCAAAGTAGATGCCACCCGTCAGCTCGCGCACAATGACAATGTCGGTCCCGCGGCAGACCTCTGCCTTGAGCGGAGACGAGTCGACCAGGGCGTCCGAGGCAAAGAAGCATGGGCGCAGATTGCCGTACGTTCCCATTTCTTTGCGCAATTTGAGCAATCCCTGCTCGGGCCGGACGGCCCCCGTGCCCCATTTGGGTCCGCCGATTGCCCCGAGGAGGACGGCATCTGCGGATTTGGCGGCATCGAGCGCTTCGTCAGTCAGAGGGCTGCCTGTGGCGTCGATGGAGCACTGAGCAGCGGCAGGGTATGTGTATTTGTCAGCGCCGTGACTCTGAAGAATGAAAAAGAAATAAAATAATGCGACGAGGCGGTGTCTTTATTTGGTTTTTTTTTTTTTTTTTTTTTTTTTTTTTGCACAAGGGGGCCGAGTGGACTGGACTTACACCTCCAAGCAGCTTCTCTACCAGATTGAACTTGCCAACGCTTGGCCTATGTTGCTCAATTGCATTGAGAACCTTTGTGGTGCCCGTGAGGGCAGCTATGTTAGCTACTATAACTAGCCCCTTCATTTATACACCAACGGGCAGGGATGAGCCCTTTTATTTTTCGCTCAGTGCCAATCTGGCTGGCCCGGTCTCGCCTTCTTCGCCGTTGGAGGACCGACAACAAGCGGTGGTGGTGGTGGTGGTGATGGTGCTGCTGCTGCTGGACATACCTTGAGACCTTCGGCGATGACCTGTCAACATGTTCCACCCTCATTAGCCTGATGTTTTACCCTTTTCTCGAGTCGTAGCAGAGATGGAATCAGCTGGCGATGCGCTGCGACGTACCTCGGGACCGCAATGATCGCCGGCAAAAACAACAATGTTGTGCTGAGTCATTGTTGGAACTGGGACGGGGAAAAAAAATTCGAGACTTTGGTCAAGGGACAAATCGCCGGGACTTGTTTTGAAACGAGCAAAGATTTAGGGCGGTTTTGGCGGTTCAATCCGGACGCAAAGAGGTGGCATTGAGCAAGGAATAAATAGAGTGCAAGTCGAGGTTTTTTGTTCATCGTCATGTCGCTACCCCTCTTCCGGACTCCCGGTAAGCCCGAGATCGGAGCCGCTGTCGACCCCAAGCTTTTTGCTTTTATCCATCAAACGTTTTCCAAAACCCATCTGGTCCACCGCGATCCGTTTCATCCTGCCTCGAGGCACGAAATGGCTCATGAGATGGAAAAATTCCCCTTTTGCTAGCTGCATTTCTGCATCCCAAAGATGTGCAAGCACCTGAGCATGTAGAGAGAAGACAAGCGTGACCCGCCTTATGCTTCTATTGGCGCCCACTTTTTTGTCACGCATCTCTTCCTCCTCACTTGACTGACTGGCTGGCTAAGCTTTGCAGTCATTCAATCTGCTCGCGTCCTTGATGAGCAAATAAATCATTCCGCCTTGTGGTCCATGTTTCTCGTACGGCAAGACCCAACCAAAGCTACCATTTTGCTCCCTCGTGCTTGTTCATCGTCAACTCTCCCAATTGGCCCACGTGTACATGATGAAGAACCAAAAAACGTGAGACGAGCTACCAACATGTTGATGGCTCCATGTCGTTCCACTCAGCCTCATGTGTATTTCCGTCCCACTTTGCATGTCGTCATCCTTGCCGCAGCGCTTCCATTAGCCGACAGACCCTGATAGGCTTGGTCCTATTTGTAAAGCTGGTCAATCTTATCACATGAGAGGCTTCTGTATGTACCATGGTCCTTCGTTTGACCGTGTCTGCTCTCCCATTTACGTATCTTCCCACCACATGCAGGCAAACCCAATCACTTCCCATCGCGATTGTTTTTTTTTTTCTTCTCCCTTCTTATTTTTTCACCTCTCTCTTGTTTTTTGCCCTTGTCGTCTCACCTCACTCAAGTATTTGGCAGCAAACGATTTGTTTTGCCGCTGCAAGATCCTGCTCCTAATCTCGTGTCAGATCCACCTGGTGCCCGCGGCAAGGTCCGAATGGAGCCACGTCGCTTTGTGCACTCTGATGTGTCCTTGTTTCTCTGTGCACCGAACCGTCCCAAGAGTGTGCTGAAGTTTGTGTCGTACCTGGAGGCTGTATCCTCCGAAGCATTCGTGGCCGATTACATAGACACGACCGCTAAACGGAGTGCAGGGACCTGGATGACTTCTTTTCTCCTTTGTTGAGCCTTTGCGGCGAGCCTTGGTCAAAAACGTCTGGCAGAATCAGCTCGCCCCTGAGTCATGAGGGTACGGTATCTGCCTGATCTGAGGAGGGCTGCTCTTCCGTTCATGTACAAGCTGTTTTTGTCAAGCTTTGTCGGATCCCTGACATACCGTCGCATTGCCTTGTCACATATTTCACCTGCTCATGGTCGGCATCGTGCCGGATCGGAATTGGCTACAGCGGTCCATTTTTTTTTCTTTCTTTACCTGTTGGCGGTACGAAACGGCAGGCAACTGCTAGTTGTCAGACGATGGAAAATATGGACACATGCGGACTTCCATTTGAATCCTTCACGCCTTTCTGCCGAGAGAGGACTCATGACACTAAGCTTTTTTCAGTTTCCGACAGGTTACGGAACCTCTTGAAACCTCATTCCCAGCCTCATACGAGCAACTGTGTTCCCTCAACATCAATACTTTGCCAGCTTACATGACCTTACTTGCTGAATCTTTGGGGTCGTGGAACACGACGCACGTCTTCCATCTCGTAGTTCGGGCCCGACGAATTCTCTGTACTTCAAAATCGACGCGTCATGCAATGGACCGGATTGTCTGTGTTTGGGATCTGTTGAGTTGTTTGACCAAGGACACTGATGAAATCCAGGCCCGTGATAGATGAGCTCTTGGGTGCTCCAGGGTTGAGTACTACCTGGTAATGTGAGAAACAAGTCCGCATCCACAATGGACTGTTCAATAAGAAATCGACGTGTTAGCATGTAGCCTCGGCACTGGAAACAGCCTACCCAACATCAGTCAACAATTTTTCACTTTGATACATGTCCCCAAAGGCAAAAATACCAACCAGGTGCGGAGAGATTAGTCATGATGGGAAAACCGCCCGTGCGAGAGGAGCGGATCATTTGGAAGCTCCCAAGGGCCATGGAGCATCAAGAGGCAACAAGAGCAAAGGTAGGTACGAAAGTACCTGGCAATGGTTTCACGACGGCCGTTTTTGGCGTATCGTGGCAGCAGATACGACCAGGGTGGGGCGATGAGCTGCAGCATCGGGTCTTAAAGGTTCAAGGACCTCCTGCTGTGATGAGAAGGTCTGCTCCGTACCTGCCTTCATCAATGCCATGAGTCCATGACTTTGCCAAGCACTGGCCAAGTATAGGACAGAGCAGGAAGGAAGGAGCTCAACGGCAGGCACGAGGAAACCAGAATGGAGAGAAGGTTTCTGATGTGTGCACTCAGGATCCAATCCCTTCTCAGTCATCCATCAAAATCCTTGAATGTGTTGAAATTAGAAACAAAAAGAGGTCATGTTCAAGTAACAGATATTGCACAATGATGATGCTCTGCAACACGTCTTCAACTGCAAAAAGGACTGGCGAATGGTGGGCCAACATGAGTTGTGCACCACTGTACAGTACATGCTCCTGACCCACTACTAATTATTCAAGGCTTCCTTCCTCATACAGCTCATACCGTATTGTTCAGTTCTTTCTCAAGGAAGCACGTGTGTTTGAGGTACGTGTACTGTGCATGCGGGACAGCTCAAAATTGTGAGGCGCAGAGCTGTGAGGAGGAAGCACCGGCCCCAGTCTCACCGTTGATTGGTCGGCTGTGTGTTACAGAATCGACAACCCAGACCTTGACCTAGTCCAACACAAGTTCAACACGGCCTTGACTCCTTCCAGACGACCTTGGTTGTGAGGCGTGCCCAGTGGGCTTGCAAGAAGGCTGCTTCTGTGCAAGTGCAAGTGCATCTGTAACTGTGACCGCGTCTGGCTGCATGTGTGTCTTGAACGAGAAAGCCAACAAGAACCTCCATTGATGACTGGGGTGCCTCTATTAGGCGGGGCGGACTCGGCCCGGTGTGTGGCTATTTCTGGGTCTTGGGCCTGGCGGTTTGTTGTGTGGTGGTGGCAGGTACAGACAGTACAGGTGCAACGGAACGGTCGGGTACAACCAGATCCAAATGGAAGTCACTGCCAGTTCGTGGCTTCCATGCCTGCCTCGCCAGGGGCCGCGCCAGCCGGCCAGCCACGGCAACTACGCCCCAGACCGCCCCAGACCCAGACCCAGACCCAGACCCAGACGGCCAGCCAGACGAGTCGAGTTTCAACAACACCAACATTGAGCCTTCAAGCATCCAGCTAGCCAGCTGCCAATATCCTTCTGCAGTTGCTCACGCACCCTATCCTACTCAATGGAACGGCTCCGTCCTCCTCGGTAACAGTGACGGCCTTTCGCGCGGCAAACAACAAGACAGCAAAAGCGGAGAAGCACTTGGACGAGTGCGAAGGATCCTCCTGGCGACTCGAAACTCTTAAACCTGGAACCTTGCTCGTCTCCATGTAATCCTCGAATTCCTCTGCCCCGTTTGGGTACCTAGGACCAGACCCCCGTCAAACCCCCGGACAGTACAGTATGTACCAGCCTGCTCGCTGTATGCCTCTCCGTTCCAGCGAGAAGCAATTTGGCAGCTATTGAGGGCCAGCATACATGACAGCCTCGTTCTTTGGTTGCTGTCGTTGTTGCTGTCGTTGTTGTTGTCGTCGTCGTCGTTGTTGTTGTTGTTGTCGCCGTGCGAAGTACACACACACACACACACCGAGCCCAGCGGGCTACTCTGGACTCTGGACGCGCGCCCAAAGCATAGCCCAAATCCACCTTGGAGTCCACCTTTGATCCCACTCGCTGCTCCGACAAGCTACCCAGCAAATCTGGGACGACTGGTCTGGCACTTGGTCTGGCAGCAGCATGGGGGCTTCGGCGCCGCGAATCGACGGATCCCCTTTCAATGTTTCGCGACAGGTTCTGTACCCTACTACCAGATGCCTAGCTGTCCTCTCTTCCACTCATCCGATACCTGTACGCCGCCTCATGCTCGCTCACGCTTGGCCATGGTCAGAGATGGGGTGGACTCTCGACGGGCCAAGGTCGTCCTAGTCTGTATTGACAAATCAACCCCAGTGAAGCAACTTGCTGGGCGGCCTTGTGACGCCGGCTGTCCTTGTACCATGTTGAGTGCCTGACCTTGTTAGCCTGAAGGAGTTTGGATGAATGAGTCGGCCGGCTATGGCACTGGACTTTTCTCCGTTTTCTTCAAGGACCCCCCTCCTCTAACACACGGCCACGGCTTGTAGATGCGTATACATGCTGTTTGTGTCTTCCACGGAGAGGTACACCCCGACCCGGAGACTCGATCGATCTCCATAAAAAACATGTTGGTCCTTCTTACCAGTTCTCAAACTTGTTGACGAGGAGATTGAGAAAGAATTGCCAGGGGCTTACTAGTTACTACCTTTTCTCAAACCCCTTCAAATACCCATGCTTCTAGCTCAAGCTCAGACTCAGCACCTGGAGACGCAATCTCATCTGGGCGTCTTCTGCCGTCAGCCCAATGTGCCGGTCCATCCTAAGAGCTTCCCACACCTCTTTCTGACTCTTCAACTCCCTGGTCCTTCGGGTGTATCTTCTGTCCTCCCTTCCGAAGGAACCACACCTATTTCCTTGGACCCTCCCTCTTGTCGTGCCTCTCGGGCCATTTAGTTGTGGACTCCTTGCCCTGGTCCTTTGCTATCTTCGACAAGCCTCTTGACAAGCCTCATATGAGGCGCATCGTTCCCTTTTTCGTCCTCGCTAAGTCCGATGTCATTTTGGAGTACAATTTAGAGCCATCTCTGCCCAAAAGCACACACTGTCTCTGCCTCTGGCCCAAGTCCGTCAATGTCTGCTGTAATACACGAATGAGGCTGGCCAACCCTCTTTCTATTTATTTCAAAGTCCTTCGCTTTCGCCTTATATATACATACAGCTTGAACGACCAGTACGCTTCTCACGAATAAAGACATCGCACAGTCACAAACTTACAACGACCGGAATCTTCTGTGTCTACATTCATTTCCTCTCCGAGCCCGTTCATGTCAAACAATAGTGGCGGCTGTTGCCTTTTGATCAGTCTTTTTTATTGAACCATAGTTCGCCACCAAGACACCTGAGCACTCGCGACAACCTTTGCTCAAACAAGAATTTAGCGTTCAACTCCGTGGAGCGTTGTTGGAACAACTACCCAAACGTGCCGTTGTCCGTACATGAACTGGTAGGTCATCTCTCTGGGAAGTTCAAAGCAGATATTTCACTAGTAGTAGAGCATCAGAGTCTCTCCGAAGTCGTATGAGACAATGATTCTGTGCCCGACGGTCAATAACTGCTTGGGCCTTCAGGCGCAAACTGACCTAAAGGCTTTTTCAGGCACAAGACCGAAAACATCAAGCTCTTCGCCTGTTCTCCCCAACACATTCATGTCGTCTTGCACGTTGTGTGAAAAACTGCTAGTACAATAATCATTTCGTTGCTGAGGAACTCTGTGCAACAAGACTATTGGCTCGTGGCCGGCTAAAACTAGACGACTACATAGCGTCGCTGTCTGTCGTCGCTCTCGCTGGACCGCCTTGACATCTTAGTCTTTCAATCCACAGTACGTTAGGTCTCTGCAGCCTCCTTCTGGTGTTCAGTCCTGCTTCTCAAGAACTCGATATGAGCGCCCACGCAATACATGGGAACAGCGGACCGTTATCCGGAGGTGCCATGTGGCCGAGGACCCCAACTTCACAGCCACGCAAAGGGCCGCCGACTATCTACACAGGCTTTCCATACAATGTGGGAGATGCTGCTTCTCCCATATCCTCCTGGGGCTGCTTACCGCCTCATCAGACTTCGGAACCAGCCACTTCCCAACCAACATCTGCATCCCAAGATCTCCTTCCGCTCTCTGTTTCTTCCGAAGGTGAGCCCAAGTTTTCTGGTCAAGTCTCCATCCCACTCCCCAAAGCTGACTAGGCTCTTTCCAGCTTCTTGGAATCCGCCGGCCTGTAGCGAGATTCTCGACTTTCAAGGCTTGGATACAGAGGGCTCGATCGGTCAAGCCTACACCACGGATGAATCTGTGCCGATTCTTGATTTGAGATTTCCTAATCAAGAACAAGAAGCGGGCAGTTTAGGTCTGGAGGATGGGATGCACAAACGAAGGTTCTCGGGCTCCTCCTTGGCCGTCTCGGGCTCTGAGCCATTATCCGACATGCCTTCGTCGTACGATGAATTCCCCGCAGCCATGTCAGAAGCCCCGTCTTACGCGTCAGATTACTTGCCCACCTCAGATCGAACATCACTCATGTCTTCTATTCACCTTTCCCCAGTAGCTTCACCTCGAGCCACACCTCACCATCGACATGATCAGATTCGGACTCAAAGTCGCGGTCGCGCTTCTCCTTCGCCTCGAAGTAGCGTTCGATCCACGCCGTATACGGTTGAAGGCCCCAAAAATCAACGATGGTCTACTGGATCCTACGCGCCAATGCAAAACCGACGATGCTCTCCGCTAGTATACAACAGTCATGGACAGGACGTTTACGGAGCCAGTCAGCGCATGGCCCTTCAGAGTTATCCGCCCATCCCACCCGGCCCGACCTCCCTTCCCATGGGCAGCTTACACGGCCATCAACATCAGCACCCGCAAGCGCACCCGCACGCCCACCATCCATCATACTATCTACCTGGCCAGCCTGTCATGTCTCGATATGGCATGGTTTTTTCCTCGCAACTGCCCCATCAGAACATGTTTGAGCAGCCGCCTCCATTGCCGTCGCAAGGACTCTTCAAAATGTTACAAAGCAATGGCGATGCTCACAACTTACAGGGCCACTACACAGATTTGTCGGATCCTCCGGATTTATTTGCAGCCCTCCAAGAGGAACAGATTCCGCCACCTGCGGAAGACATGAAACCGTCCGATCCAAGCCTGGTTCCGTACGAGCAGGACTTGCGTTTTGAAGGCGACTTGTATACTCCCAAATGGGTGCGAGGGCATGGAAATAAGCGTGAGGGATGGTGCGGCATCTGTAAACCGGGGAGGTGGCTTGTTTTGAAGAATTCGGCCTTTTGGTACGACAAATCATTTACGCACGGAATCAGTGCGGCGACTGGCAGCCCTTTTGAAGAACCTCTTGATTCTCGACGAATGGATGGTAATCCAGATGTCTGGGAAGGCCTCTGCGGCAGCTGCAATGACTGGATACCGCTGGTTAGTAGCAAGAAGAAGGGCACGACGTGGTTTCGACATGCCTACAAAGTAAGCGACCCTTTCTTTTCCTTGGCGCTCTCTCCGTCTCCTGAAGTTCTTTGAAAGAAGGGGGCGGAGTAAGCAGTCCTGTCCGTACATTAACTAACCCGCACCATCTTGATAGTGCCACACGCATCAAAAGGTCAAGGACACCCCAAAAAGGCGTCGAGAGACGAATGGCAGCAGAAGTATGGTAGGACAAGGTGCCTGATGCTAGATGGAAGCCTGCCGCATGACATATACCCAACACCGCAAAAGCCCCAACTCGGACGTCAGGCCTCAACACATCAGCCACAGTGCCGGCGCCTCTTCAACTCAAGACCCTGAACCGGCCGAATGAGATTGATCCAATGCCTATTCGACAGGAGTTTATGTGAGCTGCGAAAGCATCCGAGCTTTACAGCTTGGCCTGTTTCTGGGTCTCTTTGCATGCCAGCAACAGCATTAGAGAGGAACGAGACGATTGAACTAGACAGCCCGCTTACTTCGTCTAGTCTTGTATTTTATGGTTTGTCTGTATGGTCATGGACATGAAACCTGGGCGTCTCACCCTTGTCTCGCTGGGAATAAGACGAAAACGGATGAATTTGAGATGGGGGAGGGACGAAGCCACGATTTTATAAGAAATCTTGTCGACAAGATTGGTTTCCTGAGTCAGTGTTTCATTTTTCGACGACGACGCAAAAAAGGTGTATATGATTCCGCATGCAACCGGAGATATAGAACGGTGTCGACTTGGATTTGGGTAATCAAGGCATATATATGGGCAGTGGTTACAACGGTAGAATGGTTGCAAGCTTGCAAGAGATTGTTCATTCTGCGGACCCGGGATGGACGATGTTGGTAGCGCTCAGGTTACAAGTATGCTGCAGCACAAATGTAAGGGGGGGGGGTTCAATATTCAATTCATCTATGTCTCTAAAAGAGGGGAAGAAGCAGGCTACAATACGGAGGTGTGGTGTTGTGGCCACGGTACAGCCCTAGGTTACATGACCTGTAATCTAGCTAATCAGGGTGCGTGCATTCTGTGTGCAACCCATAATTCCTGGTTAATGCGGCATATCCCTTCTATTATCTATATAAGTAATTCTAATACTTACAAATTCTCTCTCTGTTAAAGAAGAAGAGAAATCGCTTTAAAAAATGCATAAAACGCCCTAAATAATCAGATATTAATAAACAAGTAATAAAGCAAAAAACATCCTTTAAATAAATGACTTTTGTTAGTCCAGGCTAAATGGTTATAGAGGCAAAGAGTGTTGTAGGGGGGGGGGGGGCTAAAGAGTGTAATTCCCGCGTTTAATCCTACCAAATTAGGCGCTTATAATCGCGTTCGAATTCATTGAATTTAAGCTCTTTATTAGGCGCTTAATTTGTTATTAGATTTGGTGAGGAATTAGGACTTTTTCATTCTTCGGCGGCTCTGGCAGCGGCTCTCGCAGCAATTCTCGCAACAGGTCTTTTAACCTATCCTTTTATATGGATTTAGGCTTTATTCTTTGTTACAAAGGTCTTAAGAGCTTTATTTAGTAAAGCTTTTGTTATTGCATCCGCAGGATTATTATTGCTATTAATCTAGCGTATTTTAGCTACTTCTCTCCTCTTATATAACTGCTATAAAGCCATAATATTAATTATTAGCCTCTTTTCCTTTATTGTCCCTAGCTTAATAATGCATTCATACAGCAAGAAAGAGTTAGTGCATATTATTATTAGAATTTTTGGCTTGTTTAATCAGTTGGTAATAATATTTAGAGTAGTGCTTATTGCATAGGCAATGTTAACACCTTAAACAATCCCATACAGCTCGGAAGCTAATATACTTCTTATAACTCTTTTTGATTTTATTAAGCTGTATGTCATAATATTTCCTTTAAGGGTGAATTTAAAGGTATTATTATCCTTCCTTTTATTGCCTAAGATGATTATATAGCCTAGTTAAGAGCTAAGGTCTTTATTATTTGCAAAAGAACTATTAATAAAAATATAAAGAGCGGCGTTTTCTAGCAAGAGAGATATATATTAAAGTCCATAGTCTTAATTATTGATTTGCTATTAAAGTCTTTTATTAAGCCTTAAAACATTGTCGGATCCTGGATGTTAGACTTAGGCAGTAATGGAAAGATTGTAAAATGCTTTAGGTTGACATATTAGAGTAATGTACGCTCCTTGTGCTTGCTATTCGACATATTTCGCTTGGTCGATCGGGTTATTAACTTGTGATAGCTTCCTTCCTTGTTCCTTTTGTTGCAAAAAGAAGGTGTTATCGTCAACTCTTTGCGATCGAAAAACTCAGCATCGCTGAGTCCTAAGGTATCATTAGTCTGCATTCTAATAATTCTAAAACACAAGCTTTTGCTAAAAGAAATAAGAAGATAAGGGTCATATATAGAGGTTATTATCTGTAGTCTCTAATAATAATAATTGAAATACATTGACTACTAATGTGTACCAGCCTCTGCTATTCTGTATAGCAGCTTAATCACAACCATAATAACGTCTGGCGGGTAAAGGTGTGTAATTTGTGCTGGAAGCTTTGCAAGAATTATGTGATTAAGCTTTGTTTGTAACTGTATATATGCTTAGGTAATATCCCTTAGCTAAACTATAATGCCTTCCTTTTTTAATAAGGAAGCAAGGGCAACAATAAGCCTTTAACTAGCTCTTTAAATTGTTAGGGACTACATGAGAATAACCTCTTTCCCACGGTCGCTATGGCCTTGGATAACATATTGTGACTTTTTATATAGGGAGTTAGTTGCCTTGCCTTTAACTTCTCTTACTATCCGCAAGCTAAAGAGTCTTTTGCCTTTATGCCTTTACAGGTTGAATTTTATAAATTTAAACACATTCCTTACTAGTAAAGTATTAATTTTTGCTTTGTTAGAGAGTTTAAAAGGTTCTCCGGGTATATTAATTTTTCCTTGCATGCAAAGGTTAATTATAAGTTGAAAATCGGCCTTTTCTTTCTTAGTAAGAAAAGCCTCTGCTTAAGGGTGTTTCTAGGGTCTTCTACGTCCTCTTTATAGTAGAGTTATTAGGTTATTAGGGGGGTTTTTATGATTTTTATTACCTTAAACCGGGTCTTCCTTGTAAACCGGGTCTTTTTTATGAAAAGATTCTACCTCTAGCAAGGTTATATATAGTTTAATGACTATAGACTGAAACTTTATAGGGCTATAAGGCATCTTAATAATGTAAGTCTCTCTGTCAGGAGAGTCACGAGACAAGAGCGTAAGAGTACAGAGACCCACTAGGGCGAGCCGCGCCCTAGCTACGCATAGGTATATAGGGGGACAGGCCTCATAGAGAGATAGAGAGGCTAGTGAATATAGCATTTATATTACCGACCCTACCTGCAGCTATTTAGTTACAAGTACGCTTAACTATAGCCTTTACTCTACTAGTAAACCTCTAACTATAACAGAATATTTGCTTTTTCCTATAGGGATAGTAGACCATTAGCTTAGTAAAGATATTAACCTAAAGAATAAATACATAAGCAAGCAGCTGTATTAACACAGTAACTGTGTGGGCATTAGATAAATTCGATGAAAACGGAAGCAGCTCTGGTATTACTATGGCACAAGACGTTACACTATAGCTAGAACCCCCTGTACCTATATTAAAGGGTGGAATAGGAGAACCTATAGGAATAAGACAAACTCACCTTAACAGCGCTGTAAGCAATTAGCGTTATTAGCCTAAACCCTGGTGCACCTAAATCTAAGATATTAATATATAGGCTAATAAGGAAGATAAGTTAGATTGAGAACTTAAGGAAGCTGTAAGGAAGCTATGCCTTATCCAGAAGCGCGCCTAACTTAAGAAAATACAGCAGGACTTAATAAACCCCTTAGTAATTACGCTAGAGGAGCCTGGTCTGACTGCTTCTCTCTAAACGGACACTCTAGGCAACTAATTAATGGTAACTTACCTGCGATATAGCCTTACAAAAGCATAATTAAAAGCCCTAGTTTATAAGGGAGATAGTTATAAGAACTTATAATCCTTCCTTGCAGACCTAAACGTAGCTTTTATTATAGATAGGGTAACCTTTACAGACAATTTAACTAAGGTTGCCTATGCTAGCAGCTGCTTAGCAGAGGAAGCAAAGCAACAATAGAATAGGTATGTAGCTACGGACAGTATTATAGACTTTAACAATTATAGCTGGAAGGACTTTGTTATATAGCTAAAGGACGGAGTAATAAACGAGAACGTACGCTGCCTAAAAGCAATAAAGTCACTACTAAAGTTACAGTAATAAGACAATTAGCTATTTATAGCATTTATTAAGATTTAGGGTAAGATAAAGGGGGAGCTGCCTGAAGACATCCCTAAGAGAATTTAAATTTGCATGTTCATTAATAGCTTGAACCACATAATAAGGAAGCAGGTCCTTAGCCAAGAGTTCCCTAAGTCTTAGGCACACCTTATTAGACAGGGTTGTAAGGCAGAAGTAGCTACTAAGGGGTATAACAAGAGACCCTATCCCTATAGGAAACAAGCTAGGTTAACATCGCTATCAAAGGATAAGTAGGGGATAAGCAGCGAGAAAGAGACGACCCAGGGCCAGCGATTTTATTCTTGTTTCAAATGTAGAAAATACAGCCATATTGCTCCTTATTGCAGAGCACCTAATTGTAAGACGTGCGGTTCGGATAGGTATATAACAAGTTTACACTATAGTAACCACAAGAAAGCAGCGCAGGCCACGGACCTAAACACAACGCTAGTAACTATAGCATACGCTTAGGGACACGTTATTACAGTTAAACCCCTAGGCTAAATTAAGAACTCTAAGAATGAAATTAATAACTCTTAAATAAGGATGAGGATAAAACTACAGTAAGAAGGAAGCTGGGTAGTAATAAATGTACTATTTAACCTAGGAGCGATAAACTTAATAATATATCTAGACTTACTATTAGAGGCTGACTGAAAGAGGGTGGAAGTAAATAAGGTAAAGCTAGAAAGCGCCTTACGAACAGAACTAAAGCACTAGAGTGTTATTAATAGAGTAGTATAAATAGCAGATAGTACAGGTTATAGTAAATTCTGTTGACTCTGCTGCTATATAGTAGACACTAGGGAGGGACTAATCTTAGGAATGGACTAGGCCGTAGACTATAAGCTAAAAGTACTATTATAGGCATCTGGTTATTAGAGACATCTAGTAATAAGAGAACGCCTAAAGCTAGTTACTAGTTTACAACAGATTTACTGTGTAAAGAAAGCAGTAGGCATAATGCTAATTCTTAGCTAATATATAGTCTGACTATCTGTTACCTAGGAAGAGCCGAACAAAAACGAAACAAGTAAAGAGGTTGTTATAAAGATGCTCCTACTAGAATATAAAGAATTTGTAAACGTGTTTTTAAAAGAGTTAGCTAGTAGGCTACCCTTTCTAGAAGGGAAAACTTATATAATAGAATTGTTAGAAGGAGGAATGCCTCTATAGGGACTAATTTATAACTTAGCAGAGAAAGAGCTGTAAGTTCTCTGTAAGTACTTAGTAGATGCACAGAAGAAAGGCTGGATAAGAAGATTAATAAGTCCAGTGGGAGCCCTAATCTTATTTGTACTGAAAAAGGGAGGCTAACTACGCCTCTGTGTGGATTATAAGGGCCTTAATAGGGTTACTAAAAAGGATAAAGCCTTTCTTCCCCTTATATTAGAACTGTTAGATAGATTAAGAGAAGTAATAATCTATATAAAGCTAGACTTGAAAGATGCTTACTACTAGATATGTATTTGCAAGGGTAATGAGTGGAAGACAGCTTTCTAATGCTGATATGGTTACTTTGAATATCTTGTTATGCCTTTTGGCTTAGTAAACGTACCTGCTACCTTCTAAGAATATATTAATGCTATACTAGGAGAGCTAGTGGATATAATATGCATTGTTTATTTAGATAACATTCTAATCTATAGCAGTGATGTAACAGTGCATAAGGGGCATGTTAAACTAGTCCTACAGAGATTATGCAT
The DNA here is from genome assembly GCA_000222935.2 of Aciculosporium take MAFF-241224. Lineage (NCBI taxonomy): Eukaryota > Fungi > Ascomycota > Sordariomycetes > Hypocreales > Clavicipitaceae > Aciculosporium > Aciculosporium take. The sequence continues at coordinate 17,050 of AFQZ01001049.1, forward strand.
TGCGAAGCTATATGTAAACCTTAATAAATGCGAATTCTTAACAATAAGGGTTAGCTTCCTTAGATTTATTATCACACTAGAGGGTATTAAAATAGAACCGGAATGCATTAAGGTAGTAGCAGAATGGCCACTACTAAGCAGTGTACTAGATATATAAATCTTTCTTAGGTTTACAGGGTTCTACTGACGGTTTATTAGGGCATATAGTAAAATCGCCGTCCTACTAATAAACCTTTTAAAAGAAGAGTTTAGAGGGACCTTTAAACTACCTCGTAATGTACGAGCTGCGTTTAAGATGCTAAAACAGAAGTTTTTAAAAGCACTAGTCTTGGTTTATTTTAATCTGACAGCCCCCCTCTGGGTTGAAATAGACGCCTTAGCGTTTGCTATTAGCGCAGTATTAGTAATGTTAGTGCTAGGTAATTGGCACCTAGTTGCGTATATGTCGTAGAAGTTGTTAGGCCCTGAACTCTGCTATGTAATACCTAATACTAAGCTACTAGCTATATAAGAAGCTTTTTGCATATAGAGATATTACCTAGCTTACTTATAGCATCTAATAAAAGTGGTTACTAATCACTTGAACTATAAGTACCTAGCAACAAAACCAAAGCTTTCTAGCAGACAGGTTATAGTGTTAGATAAACTTTATCCGTATGATTTTATAATTAAGCATAGGCTAGGGAAGCTAAACCTAGCTAACGGATTATCTTGAAGGCCAGACTATTTCTTAAAAGCAGCTATGGTAGAGGCACGGTTATTACACCTGCTAATGTTCTTAAATAAGTTCGCAGAGAAGGAGCAGAGCAATAGCAGTACTAATAAGGTGGCATACACAATAGCATCCTAAGGCGCAAAGGCCTTGCTATAAAAGACACAGAGAGGGAGCAGCATAAGAGCTGTACATTTAAGTGGCATATTAATGGTAACCCTATTTAATAATGCGGTATTTAAGAGTTCGGAGCGAGCTAGTGGCAAGAAGACCTCCCTAGCTACGCGTTTAAGCAGTATAAGAGCTGTATATCTAAGTGGCACATTAATAGTAACCCTATTTGATGATGCGGTATTTAAGAGTTTGGAGCGAGCTAGTAGCAAGAAGATCTCCCTAGCTACGCATTTAAGCAGTATAAGAGCTGTATATTTAAGTGGTACATTAATAGTAACCCCATTTAATGATGCGGTATTTAAGAATTCAGAGCAAGCTAGTGGCAAGAAGACCTCCCTAGCTATGCATCTAAGCAGCATAAGAGCTGCATATTTAAGTGGCATATTAATGGTAACC
>AFQZ01001048.1:0-18336 GCA_000222935.2 Aciculosporium take MAFF-241224
AAAAGGTTAAGATAGGACTTTAGACTATAGGGAGGGGGGAGGATTAGTATAGTATTAAGCTATATAGAGTAGAGGTATATAACATCTATTCCCCGGCTTATAAAAGGGAGTAGTAGATGCCTTTATAACACTTTACTAATACCTAGGTAAAGGGCCAGAGTATGTTTATAGGGGACTTTAACTAATATCACCCCTTATAGGACAGATTCAGCTGAACCTCTTAGGGGTATGATAAGATATTGGAATTTATAACAAGGTAGCAACTCGGCCTAGCTATGCCGTTTAGGGAAGTAATAAGAAGAGAACATAGTAGTAGGGATAGTACTATTAACTATATATAAACTACTTATAACGTTAGTATTAAATTCATTAGGCTAGTAGAAATCGCCAGATCCGACCATATGCCTTAGCTTATTAGTATTAGGATAAGCAAGGAATTAAGCAATAGCCTAGGGTTAGTCCAGGGTTAGAGAATAGCAAATAAGAACCTTATTATAGCAAAGGCTTTAAACAGGCTTAAAAAGGAGGGGTTAGAGCTTCTGCTATATAACTAGCAGGAAATTAATAACTATATATAATAGCTTACCTAATAACTTATAAAGATAGCTAATATAGCAGCACTTAAATAACCTTAAGGGCATAGCAAACCATAGCCTTAGTAGAATAAAAGGGTAAAGAATGTAATAGTAAAGGCAAGATATACTAATAAGCAGTGGTAGTAATAACGGATATAGGAATTATAGCAGGCCTTAATAGAAGCTATAGAAAAATAGGATTGTATAATCTTAGAGGAGAAGAGAAGTAGTTAGTAATAGGTAGTTAGTAAGTTATTTAGATTTAAAGGAAGCCTCTATACCCTAGAGTGCTAGGCCTAGCTATAGAGTGGACTTCCTCCTAAGATGTAACAGGTCCTACCACTAACTTAGCCAGGAGATAATAGTAGGGAGAAGATAGTAAAGGTTATATATAAGGGTAAGGCAAAGGCATTTATAGAGAGGTTCTTTCCTTTATCTGCAGCTAGGGCTTTAAGTTTAGAGATAAAGGTAGAGATAAGATACTATAATAATAATTAAGTAGTTTCTGTATTTATAGATAAGGAAATTAAAGAAGTTATAAAGAATACAGCAAGTTATAAAGCCCTAAAGCTAGACAAGCTGCTAATAGGTTTCCTTAAGCTATACAGAGCAGCCCTAATATTATGTTTAATATGCCTTATAAATATATGCTATGGTTTAGGACACTATCCGGCCTCCTTCTAATAAGCAAAGGTAGTAGTTCTATATAAACCTAGGAAAACCCTTAAGGAGTTAGGCAGACTAGGGGGGTAGAGGCTGATATTACTATTAAATATAATAGGAAAAGTAATTAAGGGAGCTATTATAAGGAGGATTACTACTATAGTAAAGGAAGGATATATACTACTAAATATACAAATAGGTAACAGGGCTGGCAGGTTAATAAAGATAGTACTAAGTATACTAAAAGAGGTTATAAGGATAGCATAGTATTACTAGGGGATAGTATTATTACTATAGCTAGATATTACTAAGGCATTTAACACTATTAGCTATAAACAATTAATCTATACTATAAAGGAGTTAGAACTACTAGGGTAGATGGCTAGATAGGCACAGGGCTTTATATTAGAAAGGAGAGTATAATTAGCATTTAATAGACGTATTACTAAGGAAATCCAAGTTACTATAGGGGTTCCGCAAGGGTTGCTAGCATCTTTTATTCTCTTCCTGCTTTATATTATACTACTATATTAAAGACTAGCAGTAGTAGAATTAATATTAATATTAGGGTTCTTAGATAATATAAATATTATAGTATATAGAAAAACAGTAGAGAAGATAAAAGTATAACTAAAAAGAGCCTAGAGAATATATAAGGAGTGGTTAAAGGAGTATAGGCTAAGGTTTAACCTAGGGAAGAGCAAGCTAATGTACTTTATAAGAAAGAGGCAGGCGATTATAATAACAATCTAACTTAAAAGAACAATAATACAACCGACATAATTAGCGCAATTCCTAAGGGTTTGGATTCACTAGAAGCTTTGTTGGTTAACCTATATAGAGAAGGTAAATGCTAAATTATTATAGCAGAAGTTAGCACTTATAGCACTAGCTGTGTTTACATAAGAATGCTAACTAGAGTATGTAAGATCCCTTTATATATAGGTAATAAGAAGCATAATAGCCTATAAAGCTAGGATATACCACACCTATAGCAAGTTAGAAGGGGTAGCACAGGTGGTAGTAAAGGTATTTATAAGGGAATAGAATAAATGCTTAAGGCGGGTTATAGGGGCGTATAAGACAACACTAATAATACTTTTAGAGATAAAAGCAGTAGTGCTACTAATGGATTTATACCTTAATTACATTAAGTAATAATTTTACTAAAGACTTAAGAATAATAGCATAAGCAAGAAGATATAACAGGCCTGTAATTTAATAGCATTGCAGCTATAACGCTAAGAAAGAGGCCGCTGATGTAATCACTATAAGGCGTTTCCTAATGCCGCCCCCCCCCTCCTAGCAGCCTTATAGCTAGATAGGAATTAGAGAGAGAGTAGGAAAAACAGTGGATATAGCAGAGGTATAAGGCTTAGGTAAGAAGAGAATAGGTAAAAGTAATAGTAGTAAATGAGGAATCTAACTTTAAGAGTATAAAAAAGATAGCAAGGCTTTATAACAGCCTATTAAAGTATAAATCTATGGCCTTAGTATAGCTTTAAACGGAAAAGATAGGGCTAAATGCCTTTCTTTATAATAAACAGGTGCCTAAGGTAATATTACTAATATATTAATACTAAGGAGGAGATAAGAATATCTACTACCTTATCCTGTTATGCCTAGAATATAACTATTTAAGGCTAATCCTAGCAGTGCCTGTAATAAGAGACCTGCGGGAACTTAGGGCAGCGCTTAATAATAAGAAGCTAGCACTAAATATTATAAAGTAGGTGCTCTTAACTAAGTGACTTTAGTAGTATAGATTAGTAGAAGAGCTTTATAAGGCATAGCAGATATGTAATGTTAAGGCTAAGAAAGGGACTAGAGGTAATAGTAATAATAAAATAAAGGAGGAAGAGCTGGATTAAAAGGAAAGGTGCTTATAGGGGGTTTTTACTAATATACTAACCTTTTATATAAAGCACGACTATACTTCTGTTATTGTTTGTAGTTCTAGGGAAACTGGTAGATATCTTATACTAATAGTTGAAAATAATAAAGACTTTATATTAAAGGCTTAGCAGGAGCTATATAGAAGAATATAGGTTTTCTTCCCTATTTTAGGGTTTTTCCTATATTAAGAAGTTAGTTGATGAACTAGTTAGTGGCTCTAGCTACGTAGCGTACGTGAATATAATAATAATAATTACTTATAGTACTATTAAGGTAAGTTTATCTTATTTTTATAGGTTTTTTTATTTTACTCTTTAATATAAGTATAAGGGGTTTTAGCTATAATATAACGTTTTAAGCCATAGTAATGCTAGAGCTACTTTTATTTCTATTAAGTTTATTTAATACCTATATAGTTACTATATTAATATAGCTACTTACTTATATATTTATTCTTTAGGTTAATATCTTTACTAAGCTAATAGTTTACTATCCTTATAAGAAAAAGTAAATATTTTATTATAATTAAAGGTTTACTAGTAAAGTAAAGGCTATAATTAAGCATACTTAAAGCTAAATAGCTATAAGTAGGGTTAGTAATATAAATATTATATTTACTAGCCTCTTTATCTCTTTATAAGGCATTTTCCCTTATATATATATGCATAGCTAAGGCACGGCTTACTCTAGTGGATCTCTGTACCCGTACGCTTTTGTCTCATGACTCTCCTGACAGCTAGGATATTAATATCCTTAGATATAAACCTCCTCCTAAAAAACCTATAATAATTTAATAAATTGTTTTTTAGAATAATTACTATCTTTTAACCTACAAAGTATTATAAAACCTTTTTAATAACCTAGGAGTCCTTATTATTAAACTCATAAATATTATATTCTTATTATATTACTAATTATAAGCATCTAAATATTTAGTGCATAATATTACTAAACCTTAATTATTTACTTTTATTTGATTATAGTATATAAACTTAACCTTTACTTATATAAACCTCAAAATAAGCCTAAGAGAAATAATAAAAACATATATTCCTAATAACTCTAACTTTAGAATTATAAGCTATAAAGATACTTTATATTAAAATAATTCCTTAAACCAGCTAATAGTTACTTCTTAGCTAGCTTATTAAATTAATCTTATTCCACTGCTTTTTAGTATTACTTATTTAAGTAACTTATTATATGTTAGAATCGCTCGTATGGAGGATAGAAGGGATATGCTGCATTAACTAGGAATTATAGGTTGTATATAGAATGCATATACTCTAATTAGCTAGATTGTAGGTTATATAACCTAGGGCTATACTATAGCTATAATACTATACCCCTTTATTATAGCCTGCTTCTTTTTCCTTTAAAATACATAAATAGATTATTAGACTTTACCCCTTTCCCTACTACTTTACTATAGCTGCACTAAATAGTAACCTATGCATTACTAATACTAATTAGTAGTTGCTAATAACTACAGATTTACTAGGTTATATATAGAAAAGATACATCTAAATGCTTTAACTTATATAACTATAAGGAATTCTAATGTTATACTAATTAAAGGATTATTTCTTTAATTATTAACTTTTACTACTTATTTATAATAATAAAAAGACTTAACTCTTATGGATCTTCTTACTTATTATTAACTATTACTTGTTTATAATTAAAACCAGATCTTTACTATTATTTATAAAGAATTAATATTAACTGCTTTAATTAGTACTAAACATAAAGCTTAACTTAAAACACTAAAATATCTTTAAGCTAAGGAAAAACAGGAGATGATTTTAATAAATAGCTTTAAAAGGATATTTATAAAAGAGAACTTTTAAAGAGTATCTTTCCTTAAAGGCTTTATAAACACTACCTAATTCTAACTTAGAATTAGACTAAGTTAGTTAAAAATATTAATATTAATACAGCTACTAAATAATAAATTAACAACTATATTACCTATATAATTAACTATTATATTCTTAACTAAGGAAAAGGTTGTGACCTCCTTATTAACTTCTAATAAGACTATAAACATTAGACTAAGAATGCTTTTAATAAAAGTAATACTAACCTTAAGTATACCCTGCGTAATTACCTTAATAATAATAGTGTCAAAATAGCTAAAGGATTAAGATTAAATATTACTAAAGATCTTGTTAATATTCTAAATATTAACTCTAATATAAATTATAAACCTTTACTAGAGAAATTAACTAAGAAAGGAAAAGAAACTTAATAACTCGAACTTTTTAATAATAAGTATTCTAATAATAATAAAGATTTTTATTTAACTAAAAACCCTTAACATAAAATGCAAAACCTAACTAAAATAATTTCTAATAGTAATTAAAAAGCTCTTAATACTCTTAAGAGACTTTATTAAAAGAAAGAATAATATTTTAAAGAAGTATATAACTTTATTGATAAGAAGTTATTATATTTTAAAGAAAAATATTTTTAAGCAAGAGTTTCCCCCTTACTTTACCTAAAAGCTTTCCCTATTATACTTTAAGGTAAAGCCTATATATACTTTCTTAAATACTTTAGGGCAAAGATAATTTTATTTAAGGAGATAACTCGGAATATTAAAATTACTTTAAAACACCTAAAAATAAAAGCTTTTATAAAACACAATTTGCTAATCTATACCTTTACTATATTATTATAAAACATCTAATAAAGAATAAGTTAGAATACTTAGAAATCCTTCTTAACTAACTTATAAAGATATTTAATAGCCTTTATAACCCTCTTAAATAAGATATAATCCTTTTTTATTAAGTACAATAAGTAATAGAAAATAATAATAATTTTTATAATACTAAATTTAAGAATATGCCAACCTTTAAAGGATTTGTTAGTAATCTTTAAAATTACCTCTTAGTAATAGACATACTACTTACCTTTATAAGTTAGTTACTAACAACTACTAATAATAATCTAAATGCTCTTATTACCTAGTTTACAGACTAAAATACTAATATAGTAATGTTTACAGACTAATACTATTTATAAGCTATATATTATAAAAAACCTTAAGCTAGAATAAGCTTAAAGAAATGCTTTATATACTATAAAAAAGAATGCTAGTTAACTAATTATCCTGCCTTTAATTAAAAGAAAGTAAAAGAAAAGTAATAGAATAACAAAAAACACTAAAAACCACCTTCTAAATGCTAATACTATGCATTCTTATAAGCCTATAAGGGCAAATTAGCCTAACTTACTGCTTCTAATAATAATAGTAAGAATGAACATAAAAAAGCCGCTTAAAATACCGTTTTCCTTATTATTAATAAAAAAGAGAAACCTGTTATGGTCTCGCTAGAATGCAAACTGCAGAGCTAGTAACTTTAAATAAAAATATTATTTATAAAGAAAAAAAGAAGAAAAAGATCTATTTACTTCTAGTAACCCTGCTCTTATAGTTATGTGTATAACTAGGGCCTAAGCTGCTTACATATTACTTATATAAAGCCGTCTGCTCTCTGGCTATATAGATCTAAGCTTTAAGCTTAAATCTATTATATAGCCCCCTTCTTACTATTTAAGGCATTATAGTTAGTAATTAAGTTGCCCCTTATGCAGGCCTGTTATTATAGCATATATTGCCCTATTATACCTTATAATACTCTAGTACTACTATATTTAAAAAACTTTCTAAAGGTTTCTATGTTAGCTATATATATCCTGCCTACTTTACTAATATATCCTATTAGTTACCCTAACTCTAGGCATTTCTTACTACTATTATTTCCTTAATCTTATATTCTACTTAATTTAGATTATTCTTATAAAGCAGGAGTGTTAAGCCTAGTCTAGAATTAGCTAGGTATTATAATAAGAGCGGATTAGTAGCTGCCCTCTTAATAAAGTTTATATAAAAAACCAGGTATATTCCCTATAAAATATCTAAATAAATAGTAAGTAGAGTTAGCATCTTTAAGACCTTATATTTTACTTTTACTTAGTTAAGTTTTTAGCTAAAATGGTTTGTTTTTATATAATAAAGATTTAACTATATAAAATCCCTTATTTAGTAATATTTTACTAAATACTAGGAAACATTTACTATATTCTGCTAATATTATTATATAAAATTAATTATAGCTTATGCTATTACTATTTTCTCCTGGATATATTCTAGAAATAATACAGCCCTTTCCTTAGGTAAGGTTAGGCTTTAAGTCTTATTTAGTATATACTAAACTAATTTAATATTAAAGCCCTTTAATGCCTAGTTTATACTTATACTAGTTACTATAGAGATCTAGTTATTAAGTACTATTTAATAAGCTAGTAAATAGTTAGCCTAGTTATACTATAAGAAGGTAATAACTACTTATAAAACTACTTATACCTTTTAGTTTACTTATTTTATATTACTATTTATTTAAGAATAATAAAATATAAATAATAATTACTTAATACCTACTTACTTATAAAGTATAGTTTAAAAATAACTAAGCTAATCTAAACTATAGTTAGAAATAATCTAATAAGGGAATCCATAAAAACACTATTAGTAATATTTAAACTATTTTATATATGCTTTAGCTGCTATACTTGTTATTACCTTTAGTTATATATACTTTAAGAGATAGTCCGTAATAACTATTAAAAAGCATAGTAATACCTTATTATATACTAGAAGTTTTATTATAAAATCTACTAAGATTTATAACTAATAATAGTTTATAGCTAGTATAGGCTTTAATAAACCCTAATAAAGTTATTAGCTTTTATGCCTACTAAAGTAATAGTAGTTTTATATATATTATACTATATCCTTTAATATTTTATTTTAGTAGTAATCCCTATATAGCGCTTAAAAAGTAATGTTTTGCCCTAGGCGGCCTAATATAAGCAAGTTATAAACCTGCTATATAAGTAAGGTAATAAAAGGCTTATAATAAAGTACTTCAAGCTATCTTTAAAATTATAGTACTTCTTATATATTTAAAGTATAGTTTACTATTTATAACTAGGTTTTTATAAATATAGGAAACTTTTGCTTTACTGCTAGTACTATTTCTAGTTAGATTTAGTATAAACTATTCTTAGTAACCCCTTAGTCCTATAAATCCTAAAGCTATTTATCTTAAAATAAATTAAAGCCTAGTAGGAAAGGACTTAAAACCTCTGAATTAAAGCCTATTATTATATCTAAATTATCTAGGTTATTCTTATTTTAGTTACTACTCTCCTCTGGTTTGCTTAAATTAAAACCTACTATTATCTTTAAATTATTTAGGTTATTCTTATTTTAGTTATTACCCTCCTTTAGTTTGCTTATTATTTATATCCTAACTAGGTTTATAGTATTAGCTCCTAACTCTTAAACTATCTTTAATATTCCCTAAATTAGGTAAAATATATAATCTACTAGCTATTCTTCTTTTCTTTAATCTTAGTTTTATTAAAATAAAGTATTTAAATAACCTACTTATATACCTAAGTAATAGCATAAGTAATAGTTAAAAAGGGATAATATTTCTGCCTATTTTGCTTATTTTTTAAATATCTCCTAAGGGGCTATAAAATACTTTAAATTCTTATAATTTATAAGAATTATAAATAGCTAGGCTATACTTCTTAGCTTAGCTAACTATGCCTTTAGGCAGGAAATAATACTAAAAAGCTTCTTATTATAAATTATATAATTCCGCTATATAGCTATTAGCTATGCTAAGTAGTATGCTACTAGCCTTTATACTCCCTTTAAATTATATTAAAAGAGGCATTTACCTATAGCCTTATTAAAGGAGTTAGCCTTTACTTATATCTCTAAGTTAAAATCTTATTATATAAGGATTAAAAATAAAATAAAAGCAGCTTTAAGCGCTTAAAATACCAATTTATATTTTAAAAACTAATAAAACCTAGTAGCCTTTTTAGTAAGATTAGTTAAAGGGCTTATAAAGTCTAAAAAGTTATTAATAAACTTCTAATAAAAATTTATAAAGCCTAAAAAGCTTTATACCCTATAAATTATTTAAAAGGACTCCTAATCTTAAATAGCTATAATCTTTTTTAGGTTAGGGTAGATAGCCTTTTTAGCTTTTATAATAAATCCTAGGTACTTTACCTTTACTACTATAAACATATACTTATTAATATTTAAGTATAGCCTAGCATATTTTAGTTATTATAAAACCTTTTATACTTTTATTATATAGTCTTTTTTAAAGCCCCTAGTATAAATAAGGATATTATTTAAATAGGCTATTATAAAGTCTTTTAATATATTCCCTAAGGTATTATTAATATATTATTAAAAAGTAATAAGTGCCCCTATTAAACTAAAATGGCAAACCAGCTACTTAAAGAGTTTAAATTATATTTAAAATGCTACTAACTGCTTATTCCCTTTAGCTACCTATAGCTTATAAAAGGCTATATAAACATTAAGCTTAGTAAAGTATCTTACTTTAGCTAGAGAATAAAGGGTCTTTTTAATTAAAAAAAGAAAATACCTATCCTAGGCTATAACTTTATTTAATGCCTAATAGTTTATATAAAATTACTAACCCTCTCCTGCCTTCTTAATAAGTAAGACTAAAGCCCTAGCTAATAAAGAGCTAGCTTATATCTAATCTTTATTTATAAGATTTATAATTTACTTTTATATCTCTAAGAGCTACTCTTAAGGCATATTATATAAGGGAGTCTAAGGAAGCTTAAGGTCTATACTATTAGGGTTTTTTTATAGTTAAATATAATAGTCTATAGTTCCTTTATATAGTAGTAATATATTTACCTTTTCCTTATTAAATAGATCTTTAAAGTCCTAAAGCTCTTCTAGTAGGTAGTCTAAAAGCGTTCTAACTAGGTCTGGTTTAAGTGTAAAAATATTAAGTATTATGGTTATATCTTATAAGCTAATAGCTAGAAATTATATATCTTTTTCTTTTCTTACTACTACTTAGTATACTATTTCTATATATACTAAACCTAATATTATAATTATTAGAGTTACTACCTTTCTAGTAAATATTACTTATATTTAAAGGTTTTCTAAAGAACGGACTATAAGTAACTTCTAAGCTATATAAATCATAATATTATATTACTTTAGCTATAGGGTTCCTAAGATATATAATTAGGTAAGACCTAGGATTATATATACTAAGACTAGAAAACTCTATTTATTTATATTAGTAGTAAACTAGATAAACCTAGATATTATAGTTAAGCCTTAGTAGTAGCTATCCTAGCCTTACTTTTTAATAAAAACAGCTATTTAAATCGTTTAAGATTAGGCTAATAGGAGTATAAAAAACCCTATACTTTATATAAAAGATTTACTTATAGTAGCATAGCTATTATACCTACTATTTACTTATATATTAGTAAAGGCTATTTTATTAAATAAAACTAGTAATAAAAAGAAATTAGAGTTTATTTTCTTTTTTATTTATTTATATGCCTTTTATAGTAATTATAGTAGCTAACTGCTATTTTCCTTCCCCTTACTAAGCCTTAAGCTTAGGAGCTGTCTTTTTTTAAGTTATCTTTAACTTTAAATCTAACCTAAAGTATAGTTATATTAACTATATATATAATAGTCTTTAGAGAATATATAGGGAGAAGGTAGTATGCCTTTAATTAATATCTAGTAACTTTATAATATAAGCACTATTTATCATTATACTAAGATTATATTTCCTTTACTAAAACCTACTTAGTATATATCTTTTACTACCTAGAAAAAGATATAACGTTTATACCTATTATTTTTATATTACCTTCCTTATTTTAAGATATAGCTAAAGGGAATCTAGTCATTATATAGTATTAAGCCTTTAAGTATTCTTTTATCTTATAAGATTTAAGATTAAAGGTAATATTTTATAACCTCTTTATTACCTAAAAGTAGTTTATATAAGGAATATTATCTTTTATATAGTAGTTTTATATCTACTTATTTAAAGCTATATATAGTTTAAATAGTTTAATAGATTTTACCTAATAGTATCCTCCTACTAAGACTAGCTTTTGCTTAAAATAAATAAAAAAATTATTAAATTTTTGTTTAAGTTATTATTTACCTAATTTAATTTAATAGTAGTGCGCTTTTCCTAATAAAAATATAGAAATAAGGTGTTAAGATATACTAAGAACTTCTTTAGAGTATAATTAATAAATTTTCCTACTTAAAAAAGGGTAAAACCTAAGCCTAAACCTAATTTAATAAGTATTAGTAAATAAAATACTATTTATCTTAATTATTCCTAATAAAGGCGCTATTTACCTTAAGTTTATAAGCTAAAAGGCTCTTTTATACTAAATATTTTATCCGGTTCTCCTTATAGGGGTTACTTATATTAATAGGTTTTCTCTTTAATTTTACCTTTATTAAGGCCACCTGCTATCCACTTATGCCTAAGGCGCCTGTATTAGTATTATAAGATATAGCTAAATTAAATGCTATTTATAGCTATTACTTTAGCTTAGTCTTTTTATTTATTATATTCTTATTTATTATTTTCTATACTACTACTATATCTTAAAGGTATATTAGCTTTTATATAGCTCTAGTCTTAGCTAGGTTAGCTATAGTATTATATTATATTACATTTATTATTATCCTGTTTATTATAAGTATAACCTCTGTATTATATCTATTATGGTTTTTAGGGTAAATAATAAAAGAATAAATAATATATATTATAGTCTTGCTAGAATATAAACTATAAAGCTAGTAACTTTAAATAAAAATATTATTTATAATGAGAAAGAGAAGGAAAATATTTATTTACTTTTAGTAACCCTGCCCTTATAGTTATATATATAACTAAGGCCTAAACCGCTTGTATATTGCTTACATAAAGCCGTCCGCTCTCCGGCTGTGTAAATCCGAGCTTCGAGCTCGAATCCATCATAAAACCAGATAATAGAGAATCTTATAATACTCTCTCCTTTATAGTATTTTTTATATAAGCACTAAATTCCCTGCTCTTTTTAGTATTAACTGTAAACTTCTTACAGAATAATGCTTTTAAATATGCCTTATTTCTTAAAGACCCCTATGAGTATAATACTAATAAAAAACCTTAATAAGACATATATCTTATAAATATAAGATATATAGCGGATACATTTTATAGTATACTCCTGAATATAAGAGCATTAGAAATTTTAACTACTAGCTAAGGCTAAGTTAACGCTTTAATAAAGATTATAAAAAACCTTATAATTAAGTATTCTTCTAACTAAGGAACTATTATCTTTAAAGCCAGTACTATGACTTTAACTAGTATTTTAAAGCTTTTAATGATTTTTAGCATAATAACTTTCTATATGCTTAATAGTACTACACTATTTTTATATTTTATTATAAATATAAATAAAATAGGTATTAAACTTAATAATCTTAAGAATCTTCTAATTTAAGAAAATTAAAAAGTACCTTTTATTAGGAAATAAGAACATCCTTAGTAAACAGCTAGTTCTTAAGAACCTGCTATTTTTATGCTTTTTAAAACCCAAATCCGTTAACTTTATTACTAATTTAGTTATCTATTAATTAACTAATTAAATAACCTTCTTACTAGGGCTAGTAAAGAATTTAATAAGGCTAATATAGGAAAAATCACGAATGCCTGCCATTAATGCCAGATAAATACAAAAGCTTTAAGTAGATTTAAGTTTACCCTTAAAGATTATCTTAAATTTAACTATAAGGTTCTTATTAATATTATGCAAATTAATAAGAAGCCAGTCCTACACATTATAGATTTAGTAATATCATTTTAAGCTGCCTGCTTTCTTAGACCCTAATAATAGAAAGCTTAAGATATCTAAAATGCCCTTAAAAAGTACTAAATTAATATATATTTTAGACCCCCAGACTAGATAGTTTATAATACTAGAAGAAACTTTGCTTTTAGTAAATTTAGGCATTTAGCTTAACTATTATTAATTAATATTAATAAAGTCCCTATTAAGGCTTATAATAGTATCAGAAAACTTAAGCAATATTACACCCCTCTTTAAAGAGCATATAATATTATTAAGACCAAAGCTAACGGTTTTCACCTAAAAGAGTAAAAGCTTTAAATAGCTATTAAAGTAGTTAATAACTCTGCCGGTTTAAATAGCCTTATCCTTACCCTATTAGTCTTTAAAACCTATTTAAGACTAATAAATAATTCCTTTCTAAGTTTTATTATTACTTAAAAAGCTAAAATGCTTTAAAAAGCAATAAATAAAGTAAGACATAGTCTTATAAGACAGTAAGTCTATAATCCTCTTAACACCTATAACAGTCTAATAACCCTGCTTACATATACTCTTTCCTTAAATTCTAATATATAAGTTTATTATAAAAGAGGTAAATAGACTAGCCCTTATAAGCTTCTCTTAATAAAAGGAGAGATTTATATTATTAAGATGCCCTATAGCCCTATGAAATTTTAATCTATAGTTATTAAACCATATATAACCTTACTAAAGGTAAAATCTTCTTATAAGGAAGGCCTAGTTTAAGATAATAAATCCTTAATTTTCTAAGGAGGGCAAGGCTATGGCCTAAATAACTAAGAGCAAGAAAACGCCAAACTTAACAAAATTTATAAGAATCCCCCTAATAACCTTATGACTTTAACTAACAAAGTAATAACCCTACTATAAAAAGGACGTAAAATACCCTAGAAATACCCTTAAGTAAAGGCTTTTCTTACTAAGAAAATAAAGGCTAACTTTTAGCTTATAATTAACCTTTATATATAAGGAAAAATTAATACACCTAGAGAACCTTTTAAACTCTCTAATAAAGCAGAAATTAATGCTTTACTAGCTAGAAACGTGTTTAAATTCGTAAAATTCGACCTATAAAGGCATGGAGGTAAAAGACTCTTTGGCTTATAAATAGTAAGAGAAATTAAAGGCAAGGTAACTAACTCTTTATATAAAAAATTATAATGTGTTATCTAAGGCTATAGTAACTAAGAAAAAGAAGTTATTCTTACTTAGTCCCTAATAATATAAAGATTTAGTTAAAGGCTTATTATTACCCTTGCTTTCTTATTAAAAAAGAAAGGCATTATGGTTTAGCTTAGAGATATTACCCAGGCGTACGTTTAATTACAAATAAAGCTAAATCATATGATTCTTATAAAGCTTCCTATATAAATTACATATCTCTACCTACTAAATGTTATTATAGTCGTAATTAAGCCGCTATACGGAATAGCAGAGGCTGGCATATATTAGTAGTTAACATACTTTAATTATTATTATTAAAAGCTGTAAATAATTACCTTTATATATAACCCTTGCCTTTTTATTTCTTCTGGCAAAAACACCTGCTTTGGAATCATTATAATGCAGACCGATAACACATTAGGCCTTAGTAATACTAAATTCTTTAATTATAAAGAAGTTAAGTTAAAAAATGCCGGATTTCTTATAAAGCCAAAACAACGCTTAAAGAAATTAATACTATTAATGTTTAATGGTTGCATTTTAATTAAAGCTAATAATAATACCTTCTTTCTATAATAAAAGGTATAAAGAAAAAAGCTGTTAGAAGTTAACTAAAATGATTAAGCTTAATATATTAAGCAGAGGGCTTAAGATGCATATATTACCCTTATCTGCCAACCCAAAGCTTTTTATAATCTTTGTATTACTGTCTAAAGTTAATAACCAGAACCTGATAATATAACAAAGCTTAATAAGAGGCTTAGATAGCAAATTAATAATTAAAATCATGGACTTTACTACGTGCCTTTCTTACTAGAAAATGCCTTTCTTTATGTTTTTGTTAACGGCTTTTTTACTAATAATAAAGACCTTAGCTTATACCTTAGCTATGTAATTATTCTTAGTAATAAGGAAAAGAACATTAATACCTCTAAATTTATACTTATAGACAATATTATAACCTATAGCTCTATAAAATCTAAAAGAGTTATAAGAAGCGACTTAGTATTAAAGCTATATAAAATGGTTTAAGTAGTTAATATTGCTTATAAAATAAGTATAACTTTAAGGATTATTACTATTTAATTAAACAAGCTGAATATCCTAATTATAATATATACTAACTCTTTTTTATTATATGAGTATATTATTAAATTAGGTACTATAAAGGAGAAAAGGCTTATAATTAATATTATGGCACTATAACAGTTATATAAGAGGAGAAAAGTGGCCGAAATATAGTAAATTAATAGTAATAATAATCCTGTAAATATAATAATAAAAGCTTTACTAAATAAAGCTCTTAAAACCTTTATAACAAAAAATAAAGTCCAAATCCGTGTAGAAGGATGGGTTAAAAGACCTATTATAAGAGTTACTATAATAGCTACTGCCGGAGCTGCTAAAGAATAGAAAAGGCCTAATTTCTCACTAAATCTAATAACTAATTAAGCGCCTAGTAAAGAGTTTAAATTTAATGAATTTGAACACAATTATAAGTGCCTGATTTAGTAGGATTAAACTCTTTAGCCCCCTATAACACTTTAGCCCCATAACCATTCAACCTGGACTAATAAAAGTCATTTATTTAGGAGATGTTTTTCGCTTTATTACTGGTTTATTAATATCTGATTATTAGGGCGTTTTATGCATTTTTTTAAGCAATTCCTCTTTTTTAATAAAGAGAGAATTTATAAGTGTTAAAATCGCTTATATAGAGAATAAAAGGGATACGCCGCATTAACTAGGAATTGTACGTTACACATATTGTCGGAATCGCTCGTATGGATGATAGAAGGGATACGCCGCATTGACCAGGAATTGTGGGTTGCACACAGAATGAACGCACCTTAATTGGCTAGATCACAGGTCATGTAACCTAGGGCCGTACCGTGGCCACAATACCACACCTCTGCATCGTAGCCTGCTTCTTCCCCTTTTTTAGAGATATAGATGAATTAATTATTGAACCCCCCCCCTACGGTTGTGCTGTAGCATACCTGTAACCTGAGCGTTCCTAACACTAATCAGTGGTTGCTAATAACTACAGATTTGTTAGGTTATACCTAGAAAAGACTCGTCCAAACGCTTTTACTCTATGTAACTACAAGAAATTCTAACGTTATGCTAACTAAAGGATTATTTCTTTGATCGTTGATTGTTAAATTATTCACAATTATAAGAAGACTTAACTCTTATAGATCTTCTCCCTTATTATTGACTGTTACTCGTCCACAATTAAAACCAGATCTTCACTGTTATTCACAGAGAATCAACTAATGCCAACTGCTTTAATTAGTACTGAACACAAAGCCTAAAACACCAAAAATGTCGTTAAGCTAAGGAAAAATAAAAGACTTTAATGAATAACTCTAGAAAGACGTCTACAGAAAAGAACTTCTAAAGAGTTCCCTACCTTAAAAACTTTACAAGCACTGTCTAATTATATTCATAAATTGGACCAGGTTAGTTAATAACATTGATATTAATACAGCCACCGAACAAGATATTAATGACTGTATTGCCTACACACTCCACTATTATATTCTTAATGAAGGAAAAGGTCGTAATCTCCTTGTCAACTTCCAACAAGATTACAAAAACTAGACTAAGGATACTTTTAACAAAATTAATAACAACCTTAAGTATACCCTTTGTGATTACCTTAATGACAATGGTGTCAAAACAGCCAGAGGATCGAGATCAAACGTCTCTAAAGATCTTGTTAATATCTTGAATATTAACCCTGACACGGAATACAAGCCTTTACTAGAAAAAGCAACTAGAAAAGGAAAAGAAGCTTAACAACTAGAACTTCTAATGATAAGGATTCCTATTATAATGAAGATTTTCATTTAACCGCAGACCCTCAACCAGAACCACAAGCCCCGACCGGAACACTTTCTGACAGCGATCGAAAAGCCCTTAATACTCTTAAGAGACTTTACCAGAAAGAAGAACAATATTCTAGAGAAGTATACGACTTTATTAACAAGAAGTTACTACATTTTAAAGAGAAATATTCTTAAGCAGGAGTTTCCCTCTCCCTTTACCTAAAAGCCTTCCCTATTATGCTTTAAGGGAAAGCCTACACATACTTCCTCAAATACTTCAAAGCAAAGACAATTCTATTTAAAGAAATAACTCGGAACATCAGGAATCACTTCGAAACACCTGAAAATTAAAGCTTCTACAAATCACAATTTGCCGATTTACGCCTTCGCTATATCATTATAGAACATCCAATGAAGAATAAGTCAGAATGCTTAGAAATTCTTCTCGACCAACTTATAAAGATATTCAATGGCCTTTATAACCCTCTTGAATAAGATATAATTCTTCTTTATTAAGTACAACAAGCAATAGAAAATGATAACGATTTCTATAATACTAAATTCAGGAATGTGCCAACCTTTAAAGGATTTGTTAGTGATCTTCGAAATTACCTCTCAGCAATAGACATACCACTAACCTTTATAAGTCAGTTACTAACAACTACTAATAACAATTCGACTGCCCTTATCGCCCGGTCTATAGACTAAAACACTAACATAGCAATGTTCACAGACCAACGCTATTTACAAGCTATATATCGTGAAAAACCTTGAGCCAGAGCGAGCTTAAAGAAATGCTTTATCTGCCGCAAAGAAGGATGCTAGTCAACTAACTATCCTGCCTCTGAGCAGAAGAAAGTAAAAGCAACTTAGTAGAATAATAAAAAACACCAAAAACCACCCTCCGAACGCCAATACTATGCATTCCTACAGGCCTACAAAGGCGAAATAGCCCAACTTACTACTACTAATAATAGTAGTGAGGACGAACACGAAAAAGCCGCTTAGAACGCCGCTTTCCTCACTACTAATGAAAAAGAGGAACCAGACAACAAAGAGGCTTATAATACTCTCTCCTTTATAACATTCTTTATGCAAGCACTGAATCCCCTACTCTTTTCCTAATCAACCGTAAACTTCTTATAGGATAATGCTTTCAAACATGCCTTATTTCTTAAAGACCCCTACGACCACGATACTAATAAACAACCTTAACAACACGTGTATCTTATGGATACGAGATATGCAGCGGATACATTTCATGGTATACTCCCGGATATAGGAGCATCAGGAATTTCAACTGCTAGCCAAGGCCAAGTTAACGCTCTGATGAAAATCATAAAGAACCTTACAATCGAGCATTCCTCTGACCAAAGAACTATCACCTTTGGAGCCGGTACTGCGACTTTAACTGGTATTTTGAA
>AFQZ01001047.1:0-18362 GCA_000222935.2 Aciculosporium take MAFF-241224
TTTTTTCTTTTTTTCTTTTTTTCTTTTTTCTTTTTTCTTTTTTTTTCTTTTTTTCTTTTTTTCTTTTTTTTCTTTTTTCTTTTTTTTTTTTTTTTTTTTTGTTTCTTTTTTTCTTTTTTTCTTAAATCCCCCCCCGTTTGCGGCACACGTATGCCTACAAGAGTCTACGTAGTCGCCCCGAGTTGCAGTCTCCGTTCGCAAGCTCGGATAACTCAGTGGTAGAGTGTGAGATTGCAAATCTCGAAGTCCTTGGTTCGAATCCGAGTTCGAGCTCGCTTTTTGGTCTTCTTTTTTTGTACCTTTTTTGAAATCGCCGTGTTTCTTTCACCTCTAGACTCTCACAAGCGACGGAGATGAGATTCTCTTCGTCACGCCCCCCCCCCCCCGTTCAGTAAATTCCATCTGTAACACCCACAACGTCCGAGATGCCATGCCAAGATGGTTGAGCCTCAAACACCAGGACGGTGATGCAGAAAAAGAAAAAAAAGAAAAAAAAAACCACCCGAAAATAGATGCATGCTCAATAAACTAGCTCATTCCCGCATGCGCCTTCCCAAGTGCCCCACGGATCGGTTCGAGCGGCGCGCAGGAAAAGAAGGGCCTCGATTCGCTGTTGATCGATTCATGTTACCATGGGGGCCGGGCGAGACGCCCACGTTTCGGATTACTCTCGTCGTCTTCCTCTCTTTTTTCGTCTTTTTTTTTTATTTTTTTATTTTTTTTTTCCCACCTCGCCCCCATTCTTTTCATGAGCGCTCTCCGAGGTTCGGCACGCAGCCCTTTGCGCCGGCCACGCCGTTGTGCTTCCAACATCGGGCAAGAACGCCGCATGGTTTCGGTCTGAACAGGCACCGGGGTTCTGGAACTCGGTCGAGGAGGCCGTTACGCCGTCACCAGGTCGGCATCGGGGAAGCAGATACGGACTGGCATCGTCCCCGGGGCGTTGAGGAGCGCAATGGCGCTGCGCAACCTCTTTTCATACTGGGTACGTCACTGCGGAACGAGAAGCACCATGCTCCTTCTTGGCCGCTTGAGAAGACCAACAGGAGGGAGACGTGAAGAATGAAAAAAATAGAAAATATGAAAATATAAAATATGAATAGAAAAAAAAAAAAAAACCAAAGTTGACAATCCTCGTAGCTCCTCCCCCTCCTCTCCTCCCTCACCTGGCTCGCCATGCTCCTCGCCCTGCTCCTCCACTGGCTCCTCGCCACCCACCGCAGGCACTACCCGTCCATGTCCCCGACCGCCGCCATCGCCTACATCAGCGACGTCGGCGCCTGCGAGCTCAAGGCCCTCTTCGTCGCCGGCTCGGCCCTCACCGTGCTGACCCTCGACGCCGCCTTCCTCGCCGAGCGCTGGCTCCGCCACCGGGGCCGCCTCGTGCCCAACAGGTCGGTTGGCGAAAAGGCCCTCGCGTGGCTGAGCATCGCCTGTGCTGTTGCCGGCGCGGCCGGGCTCGTCCTCCTCGCCGTCTTTGACCTGGCCCGTCACAGGAGGCTGCACGATGGGTTTCTGCTGCTCTTCGTGGGGGGGTATCTCCTTTCGGCCGTGTTTACCTGCTGGGAGTATCAGCGGTTAGGGATTAGTGCGTTTTCTTTTTTTCTTTTTTTTTCTTTTCTTTCCTTTTCTTTTCTTTTCTTTTCTTTTTTTTCTTTTTTTTCTTTTTTTTCTTTTTTTCTTTTTTTCTTTTTTTCTTTTCTTTTCTTTTCTTTTCTTTCCTTTCCTTTCCTTTCCTTTCCTTTCCTTTTTTTTTTTTGTCCCCATTTCATTCATACTCGTCTATGGAAAACCCAGTGACGGTCATGGAGGTCGTACACGGGCAACACACATGTACCAGAAAGGGCACACATGTACCAGAAAGGGGGTCGTAAAGGCTGACGACGGCGTCATTGAGCGAGAAGAAAACCGCCAACATCGCATCCTCCGCTCCTCCTTCTGGATGAAACTATCCTTTATCCTCGTCGAGCTCCTCCTCGCCATCGTCTCCGCCTCCACAACCTATACCCACCACCGCGACGTCGCCGCCGTCTTCGAGTGGATCGTCGCCTTCATCTTCACCTTTTACATCTGCTCCTTTATTGTCGACCTCTGGCCCGCCGTTTACACCCGCATGCCGTCGGCGAGGTTCCGCAAGCCTGGGGATGTGGAGATGGGGCCTCGTCAGGGGGGTGGTGTTGTGGCGGGGCATTCCTGATTCTCCTTTTTCATCCCCTTCTTTGTTTTCCTGGTATGTGTGTGTATTTTGTTTTCCTGGTGTGTTTTTTCTCCTGGTGTGTTTTTTCTCCTGGTGTGTGTATATATTTTGTTTTCCTGGTGTGTTTGTTTTCCTGGTGTGTGTATAGACTTTGTTTTCCTGGTGTGTGTATAGATTTTGTTTTCCTAGTGTGTATATATATTTTGTTTTCCTAGTATATATATATATTTTGTTTTCCTAGTATGTGTATATATTTTGTTTTCCTAGTATGTGTATATATTTTGTTTTCCTCGCATATATACATATATATATGTATAATGTATACATGTTTTATGGGCTGCCGGCGGCCTGCGCGAGTGGCAGGCAGCCCGGGGAGTTGGTCCGCCGCCGACAAAGACGCCGCCTCTTCATAACGTGTGCATTTGGAATGATAAAAGTCTGGGTGGCCAAATGCGCGTACATGGAACTCGGTAGTCGCGTTGCGTTTGTTGTTGGCGGCATTAGGTATTCTGCAGCGACCCATCATCTTTTCGTTGCTCGCGACTCGTGTTGCAAAATCGAGCATCGTCTGGCGCATGTACACCATTCCGAGGGTGACGCATCAAGGGCTCGGGTTGAACCTGATGGAGTCAAAACTTTGCAAACACGACACACGCGACATCTTTCATGGACAAGTTAGCCAGAGTAATGTATACACCCTGAAGCTGTAAAAATAAAACTATACAAGATTGGGCCACCATGTGTATCTATAGTGATCCGACGGCTCCTTGCTCGAGTCTCGTTTTCAAACATACCTGGGATGATGACCAGGAAAAATTGTATTGGCAATGCAATCCGACGTTTCGCAAGAATTCGCGCCCAACCTCAAGAAAGAAATACCTCGTAACGGATGCTCCATCTCGTACAAAAACGCAGGCCCCTCCACTGCCGCGCGTTTCATCATCATCCCCCCCCCCTCTTTGGTCATCAAAACTACCCCCTTACTACCATGATCTAAGCTCTTCCCGGAAGCGTGAATCGTGGTTCGGGCTGCTGCTGGTACGTGCAACAGCATCGTCGATGCGCCGCGGGGGTTCAATGTCCGTGTCTCGGCCTAGACGAGCATCACTCTTCTCGTTCTTGTGCATGCCGTCGTCCGACACCCCGTCGCCGAGCTCGCGCTCCTCCTCCAACCGAGTGCTCACGGGACTCACGCCCTTCGAGTCCCTGTCTTCGCCGTGTCGGGGAGCAGACGTGCCAGCGGTCTCGGGCTTAGTTTCGTCATCGACTTTCCCTGCCACAGCAACGTCATGCATGCTGGTAGATCGGTTTTCGACGC
This sequence comes from Aciculosporium take MAFF-241224, assembly GCA_000222935.2. Lineage (NCBI taxonomy): Eukaryota > Fungi > Ascomycota > Sordariomycetes > Hypocreales > Clavicipitaceae > Aciculosporium > Aciculosporium take. Next base: position 3,516 of record AFQZ01001047.1, read on the forward strand.
TATTCGCGCTGCCATCCGCGCCTGCCTCCTTGTTCCTCACCAAGGCACACAAAGAAGCTGCGCCTCCTTTTGTGCTGCTCGTGCGAAGACTTTTCGCGCCAAAATTTGTTCCTGATCCAGCCCTTTACCTTTGCGGTGGGAGAGCTGGGGCTTTCAACCTTGTGTTGGGACGATCCCGAGGCGCTGATGTTGGTCTCGTCCCTTGTTCGTTCCGCACTCGGCTCTACCGCAGCTACCCCTTCGTCATCTCCACCTCCCTGAACCGACGCAGCTTCGTCATCATGGTCATGCTGAGAAGCAGAAGAGGCCGGAGCCGGAGCCGGAGCCGGAGCCGGAGTTGGAGCCGCAGCCGGAGTTGGAGCCGCAGCCGGAGTTGGAGCCGCAGCCGGAGTTGGAGCCGCAGCCGGAGTTGGAGCCGCAGCCGGAGTTGGAGCCGCAGCCGGAGTTGGACCCGGAACAAGAATAGCAAGTGTCCCGAGCCTGGACCTCCGCTTCTCTTCCCTGGCCACACGTTTCTCCTCGGCCTTTGCAGCCTTCTCTTCATCTTTGCGGTGTTTGACCTCCAGTTTTTCTTGCATCTTCTTGGCCTTCTCTTCTTCCTTTTCCTGATCTGCACATGGTTGTTGCATTAGCATTCCATGCCCTGGGGCGCACAAAGCAAGAAGAGGGGGAAAAGACGGTTGGCTGTCAACCTACCCTTCAACTTCTTGGCCATGTCCTTTGCCTCGCGGTCTCGAGACTTTTGCTTTTCTGCCTCTTCGCGCCTTGCCTGTTCTTCCAACCTGAGCACCTCTTGTCGCTCGCGCTCCGTCTCCGCCTTGTCATTGATGTCGTTAATGACAGGCTGGACGCGCCTGGAAGCGATGGCGTCGATTTGCTCCTGCGTCATAAACATTCCGCCTCCCATGTCAATCTTACCCTTGTGCTCTGTGCGAGTGTCATGGCGTGCCTGGGCAGCCTTGTGAGCCCCGGCCTCCCAGGCGGTGATTAGACTGGGGTTAGCCCGTCCCGTCTCCTGATAGACCTTCTCGTCCATGCCATGCAGGCGGGCCTTGACATTGCGCTGCGCGGCTGCGAGGAGGGCTTCACGGTCCTTTTCCCGTTTTTCCTTGTCCACCTGGGAAAGTTTGCTGGAGAACATGGACATTTGCTCACGGATCCTCTCGGATTGCTGCCGGTCGTCCATGGAACCTTCGCTGTCGGAGCCCCTGCGGCGCAGCTTGGTGATCATGGAACTTCGCTTCTTACTCGGGCTCGTTTTCTCCTTGCCGTAGTAATCCTGAAAATCACGACCCTGGTGCTGCTCATCATGCAGCTTGGCCAAGCGTGCCTGTGCTTGCTTGTAGGCAGCATCATGAAGGTTCACGTACTGGTTGGTCTGAGAAGACTCCGCCTCCGTCGCCCGAGCACCCTTTGTCTGTTCGACCATGATCTGTTGTCTTGCGTACATCTTCCTTGCCATCTCGACTGCAGATTGGTGGATCCTTTCGTTGTATGTCCGTTCATCAACCTCGGGCTTCACCGGCGGGTTGGCCGTAAACATGTTGCGCGTCATAGTCGTGACAGAAACAGCCCCGACGTCTTCCAGGCCCGGCTTGGCCTTCATTGATTGTCTGTGGGCCGATGTCGCACCATTCAGGGCGCTGGCAGCTGCCCTTGCTTCCGATGCCTTGACATCTTCCAATCCGGTCACTGATGCAGGTCGCCTCATGGCACCCTTGGCTGCCACGAGAGCCCTGGCCGTCTTGGGAGACTTTCCGTCGGCGGCAGAAGTTTTCGGTCTTTCCGCCCGTGTCGACTGGGTTCGCGTCGAGTTGAAGGCGGCTTGCGCCGCAGCGTGATTTCCATCCGCCAGGCTCATGGGCTTCTCCGAGGGTGGTCGGTTGGCATGGAAGGCTTGGTTCGCGGCCGAACGGCCCCAGGTACCTTGAGACGGCTCCGACTGGGCATTGGAGGCATCGGGCTTCTTCAAGGCTGCTCCAGCAGAACCGACGGCCAGCAACGCAGCCTTGTGTCCGTCTGACTCGGCCGAAGGTTCCCGTTGAGGCGACATTTTGTAGTCCTTGGCGAGCACAGCGGCGGCCGAAGCGGATGATGAAGGATTGAGAGCATCAGGCTTCCAAATGTCGACGGGACTCTGGTTTGACCAACCGAGCGACGCCGCGGCGCTAGCAGCAGCACCATCAGGGGCCAAACCAGATGAAGGGAAGCTCGGTAAGCTGCGAGGATCGGCGTACTTGATGCGGCCCGTGTTGTTCTGGACTTGTGGAGAGTAAACAGAGGCGGACTTTAAGTTAGCTCCAGCCCGTCACACGTACATGAATGCAGGCGCGGAAAATGTCTGGCAGCAGAGACTTTATTCCGAGGGGGGGGAAATGGGTGCGCCATGACTAGACGAGTGCGATGGGCGTGCCGTGACGCATCGCACAGCTCCGAAATTACCACTGGCCACTGGCCACTGGCCACTGCCACATGCAAGGCAAGGTGAATCGAGGTGAATCGGTGGCATGAGGAACACGGCGTCCCGAGATGGTCGCGAGCCTCATTTCCCCTCGCCCTCAACCATCACGGCACAAAACAGGACAAAAACTTACTCGAATGTGGCGCCTGCTGCGCTGGCGTTTTTGCGGTGGCCATGGCCGTAGTCCCGGGTACCAGGTAGGTACCTGAGGTACTTGGTAGTACCTAGCCTGTAGCCTGTCGCCTGTGGCCTGTTGCCTGTGGCCTGTAGCCTGCAGCCTGTAGCCTGTAGCCTGTAGCCTGTAGCCTGTAGCCTGTAGCCTGTTGCCTGCCTTGTTGCGCCTTGTTTAAGCACTCAAGACGACTAGGTACCATGCAAGGTACTCCTTTGACACGATCGAGGTACCTACGCTGGATCAGGTACCTGCCAGGTAGTAGGGGACAATACAAACTGTGGAGAACGGTCTTGTTGTTCGTTCTTTCCGAATACAGTACTGGAAGGAAGAAGAAAAGGCCCAGACAACAAAAGGTGACAGGGCTGGTCTCTCGTACTTGGAAGGAGTGGGCGACGAGCTTCGATTGCAGTTCTTGCAGAATCCGAGGGACGCGGGTTCGGATTCAGCGGGCCTCAAGCTGGGTTTTATCAAAATTCTTCTGCGACGACGATGCAGGCATGGGCGCGGCCGCGCCAGCTACTGGGTAGTAGGTAGCCTCGTTGAGCGCCCGTTTCCCGGATGTCTCTGGCACGGACTTGTTGCAAGCAGACATGCGCGTCCGACGGACAATCATTAGACACGCACACACATTGACCTCATGTCGCGCTACCGACTGGGCTGACGCCAGCGCCTCCGCTCCTTCCCCAGATGAAGCTGGATGGGTCGTCGCACTGACGTCATGGAGGTGCTTGTGCCAGATCTGCTCGCAGGACGAATGTTGTACAGCACCCATGTCTAAACCGCTGTCTCTAATCCTGGTATTTCCGAAATGCTTCTTCGTGGGTTTATTGCCATGGACTGGGTCACGCTCTTCTCTGGTACCTGGTACATGCACCGTTTCAGGCGCAGAGGAAATGACCTGCCCGCTTTATCATCTACGCCAGGCACACGTGTCGGGTTGAGCTTCGGACCAGGTGGCTTCCTGTTGGGATCCGTCAGCTGGCACAATAGGCTTCCTTGTCACATGGGGAAAAGTCAAGCCCCGGAACATGTACTGTCCCTGTCGGCTACGCTGCTGAAATACCCGCAACCGCAATCCTCGAGTTTGCTCTCGATCCATGTGCAGCTGTCAGTCGCTGCGAACGGTCTGGTACAACGGCACCGCACCGCCTTCGATGACGTAGCTGCCGCTCGGCTTCTCGGACTGACTCGACAGAGACTGGCGCGGCGTTAGGCCATGCGTCATCAGCCGCTCCTTACTGGTCTCGGCATTAAACGGCATTGCCGGGACAGTAGGACTGTCGGTGTTTTATGCTTTCCATCTTGGTCTGGGATTTGCCGGGAGAGACAAAAACAAGAGTCAGTGGCAACATCTGCATACTTTGCAAGTATTTGCACGTACGACCAGGGCAAATTCCTTGTGTCAGGCGCCCAGCCCATCAAAACGACTTACCCTGCATGTATTTATTATTTCCTAAGAATCTCTCGGCTCAAGTACATTATCTGGATGGCATGGCTTCGATGCAGACCCGACGACCAGCCTTCCAGAGGTGCTCATGTCATGGGTCAATGCCGGGACCTTGCGCAGCCCATCATGTCTAGCTTCAACTTTTTTGTCTTTCCTTTTTCCTCTTTTCTTCTTCTTTCTCATCATCATCATATCGTCTCATGTTTCGCCTGCCTTCTTTCTAAACCGGCCTTGCAGCCAACATCTATACATCTTGATCTTTTCGGCGCGATTGACCAGCAGGCGACGATCGACGCCCAAATCCTCAACCTCAAACTGGGGAGCCTCGACGTCCCCTGCATCGCCGCCAACAGCGCTATTGCCGCTCCAAATGGCGGCAAGTTCATCCTTGTCAAAGAAGTAGACGCGGGTACCGTCTCCTCTGATGTAGAAATTCTCCTCTAGATATCGGCCTTTACGAAACCGAACCTGGGCAAGATCTCCTCTTCCATAATCTCGGAAGCAGACCAAGCCCCATGGTTTTAAAACTCTATGAACGTTGTGAACGGCCTTTGCCCATTCCTTTGGTGACAAGGCCGAGAAAATGAAAACCATGATGGCGACATCTACGGATCCTTCTTCGACGTCAGGAGGCAGGCAATCTCCCGCAACATCCCACACATCAGCTTGAATGTATCTTGTGTCATATGCTTCATGAGTGCGCATAACCTCTACAGCGGTCTTGGAGAAATCGCACGCATGGATTTTTAGCTGGGGATTCTTGTTGTTGGCAAGTACAGGGAATGCAGTATTGCCGGCGCCAGCGCCAATTTCAAGAATGACTTTGGGCCCAGCCTTCTCCTGCGTGACTTGAGCGAGAATTGGAAACTCCTGCTGGAGCCACTTCCGGTTCTTGAAGAAGTTTGCCGTGTTATTCTTGTAGAACTGGTTCCACCATTTGGCTGGATTGCCATTGAACCTGCCTGCTCTCTCTCGCAGTCAGCACATGATATTGCCCAAAGTTTGTTTGCCGAGTATAAACTCTGCAATAAAACAAAGAAATGTCACAAAGATTGAGTGTTCAGATGGGAGCGAAAGACTATTGAAGGCGAAGGTCTCATCAGTAGTCTCAGATGAACTATGCATTGCTTGGAGATCATCATAACACAATGAGGGTAAAATCTATGCCAGTGGACAAAGATGTAACGGAACAGAACAGAAAAGCAACTTGCGACGTACCCTTGTCAAAGTCCGAAACCGGAGACTGGCGCTGCATCTCCAGTTGACGCTCAGCGTAAAGCTTGTACGCATCGTCAGTCTCAACATGATCCCAAGCATTGAACTCAAACACGTCGTCCGATTCGCCAAGAAAACGACTGCCAAATTGGAACGGATCTGTTCGTTTCAAGTTTTTGGTTGGATCGTGCGACCGATGCGGTGGCACTTCTGCACTGGCATCTTTGTCACTGGTGATATCCAACGTATTGAGAGAATCATTGATGCCTACGGCGTCAGCAACGGCATCACTGCTTGGCAAGGCCATAGTACCTGCCGTGATTGTGGAATACACAGTCAAGAAAACAGCAAGCTCGTGCCGCCGCCCTTTCGGCCGGTTGCAGACAACCGGGAAAATTTGTTGAAGGAGTAAGTCGGCCCAGAGAAATTGGGAAAGAAAGAGATATTTTTATTCGAAAATTATTCAAAGTCCTGTTGGTGGGAAAGAAAAAGCCTTGTTCCGATATGATTGGCCGCAGGGGCCAGTCCCGGCTGCGGATATTCGCATCTTCCGCGTCTAGTACCGTACCATGTCAGCTCTGTAGACTACCGCAATGTGTCGCACTGTAGCTGGCTTGGAGACGTACAGCTTGCCGACCACTGACCAGCTTCTTTATTTCCGCCCGCCTTGTGCATGACATCAACTCCAAGCATCATTAAACCCATTTGACTCAATCTGCGTACCACGTCTTCAGGTCGAGCCTCTCTCCTTCACACAATGGCGCAGTCTCTCCTTCAACCAATCGGCAACCTCTCGCCGGCAGAGACATTGAAGCTGGCACAACAAGCGCCTGAGATATTGCGCAAACATCCGAGAGCCTTTTCAGCATCGCCCCTGGCATCCCTTTTCACAGTCACAGAGACGGCTGATACGTGGAAAATGTACGAGAACTTGATGGTTCTATGTCTACGTACTGGTGACGACACAGCTGCGCGCGAATGCTTGGAAAGGATCACAATCCGCTTTGGCGACAAGAACGAACGAGTATTAGCGCTGCAAGGACTCTTCAAGGAAGCCACGGCGTCAAACGACGACGAGTTGCAAAATATCCTAGAAGAATACGAGACGCTGCTCCAAGAAAATGATGCCAATCTTGTAAGTTGCTGTGGAGGTGCCTACATTTGTCCCCAAAGTTCTGAAGTCACCAACACAAAACGTAGCCAATTTTCAAGCGAAAAGTAAGTTTGCTTCGATCGATGGGCAAGCTTCCAGAAGCAATCTCTGCGCTTAATGCCCTCCTCGACATTTGTCCGACGGATCCTGAAGCCTGGAGTGAGCTGGCAGACATGTACGTTTCGCAAGGTCTATATGCTCAGGCTATTTACGCACTGGAAGAAGTTCTTGTTCTATCACCAAATGCATGGAATGTAAGCTGCATGCGCCTATTGCCTTTGACCGATCATTATGGCGACTAACTGGATGGCCAGATCCATGCTCGACTCGGCGAAGTCTCGTTAATGGCTGCCACGAGCACGCGAGAGGAATCTTTAAAGCATTACGCGGAAGCCGTCAAACGCTTCTGCCGAAGCATAGAGCTTTGCGACGACTATCTGCGTGGCTACTACGGACTGAAGCTCGTAAGTTTCCAAATAGGACACTCCTCCTGTAGTCCGTCCTACTCTTACTAAATATCGGGACTAGGCCACCGACAACCTTTTAGTAGCCGCGCCCAAGTCGAAAAAAGAGACTGAAGGCTTCCCTCTACCAAGCCAAGCGACCATTGAGAAATTGAATCGAGCGGCAACAGAGAAACTAGCGGAGATTGTTCGTCGAAATAAGGCACAGGAAAAACTTTGGCAAGGATACGACGCTGGTGAGATCAAAGCAGCCGAGGAACTTTTAGCAAGCTCATCGGCAAAAATGGTGCGATGAGTTTAATAAAATATTGTACGATATCCTCTCATCCGAGATGCTGGGTGTGTGAGATGAAGGTGGTGTATTGTAAGGGAGACATTCACACACAGCGACTGTACGACAAGGTACCTATTGAAGGGGATACAATTCGAGCAACGGCTCGCATCACATTCACTACAACCCAAGATGCGTCTTCAACCAACTTGTGGCTTATCAAACACGAACCCGTCTCATCCCGACTGGTTGGACAAGACCACCATTGGGCATCATCCGAAGGAGCAGTCATGGCGATGTACACATCAGCAGCAAGGGAATCCGAAGCTCGATATGCCTCTCCAAGCAAACAGCTGTTTTGATTCAGGCAACTACGGACTCTTGGCCACACCATGTCAAAGTTTCAATGAAGAGAGCGGCGAAAGCATTTGTTTCATATAGTTTCCCATTGGGCATATATTGGCAAGGCATACCAGCATCTGTGCATGGAGAAAGTGCACATGTCGATTTGTCTGACCTTTTATGCGCATTTTTTTTTCGATAGGGGGACAAAAATGAAGTTTTTTTTTTTTTTTAAATCTATACAAGGGTCTTGGCTACTCGAAATGGGAGAGACACGACGAGAATCCGCATTTGCATGATGGTTGTCTGACAGGACAATCTGGCTGAGTGGCACGGCATGGTAGCTCGCTATGCGACGAGTGGGCATATTCGGTGAGCCTGGTGCACTGCTTATTTGGTAGGAATCTAGCTTCATGTGTACATGTATGCATTGCATGTCTGCGAATTGCGTCTTACTGGCCAGATGCTAGGCTTAGACGGGGTTGGCCGGGAAGATTGAATGATGGTAAGGGCAACGGTCTGCGAGTGAGGTCTTGGAGAAGCTCAGGTCCTACCGTAGAGTAGGTACATATCTGAAGAGGCGGCCGGATACCTAGTAGTAAGTGAGTCTCCCTGTATCTAGATTCTAATCATCTACCTCGGGTCCCATGTAAATGGGGAGTCTCAAGGTTTTCCCGTCGTCTCTTGCAAAACCTCGACGCCTGCCAAGTTGGCTTGATTGCGCAAAACATTGCATGGATTTCTTCACGGGCTGGGCACCCAAGACACGTGGGTGGCAACTTAGGTACATAATACCGCAGACACCAGCCAGACCGGCATTGTGTCAGATGTCCATCCTTCCTGCCCTCCCAGTTGCCGTGTTTCCGTTGTTCCGTTTTGGCATCTCCAACCCTTGTACCGATCCTTGTTTTCTTTTTCCTTGCCTTTTTTTTCTTTCGGGTCCGTGGGAAATTAGAAAAAAAAAATCAGCTTGTTTCTGCAAATATCTCTTCCATGTTGCCTTGCCGATTGGGCTTCGGGCTTCAATAGGCATCTACAGGAGGTAAGCAAGGTTGTCAGGCTGCTGGGCTGGGCTGACCAGATCGGGTCAGGACAGGCCAGGTTCAACCCGCTGCGTGGGACCGCCGCTTCTTCTCCTGGGGTCAAGCAAAGAAAACTTGTGGCTTTACAGTCTAATCTGACAGCGTTTGGCTACTTTAAATTTGATTCTGCTGAATGGAGGCTCTTCTAATGTATCTCTTGGCAGCCACAGACATCAGACGGTATCAGTCCACCAGACAGAAAGGTGGGCAACTCGGCCGCTGGCCTCGTTCGCCACGTGTTGCCGTGAGTAGTCTCAGCTGAGAAAGGACGGGAGACCACCAAAAAAAAAAAAGGAATATGTGACATGTTTGATCGTGGCGAGACGTGTGCAAATGGAGAGTGGTGCCACTCTATTAACCATCGCTGCTATTATGCACTTGAAGCGGCCCCAGCAATCACATGTCGGGAAAAAGGAAAAACAATAAAACAAAAACTTGGATCGTTATGAATTGAGCGTCGGTTGTGAAAATCGAGATGCCCTTGTTTTGCCCCGAGCACACCACCACCACAACCACGGATTCTCCGTCCTGGTATCGCGGCCTTCAAGGGTCACGGCAGAGCAGCCACTCATGCTTGTCCTACCCCTGAGCTGGTTTTTGCCTCCTCCTCGCCCTCCAGTGTTTCATTCCGAGGATTGCCGCGCCTGTGAATCTGCACCCGCACGTCCAACTAGGTAGGATCTTGACATCCAGTTGACATCCATCCAGCTGCATACAACAGACATTGTTGTTGGGTGCCAGGCATTCCACCGTGTTGCACCTTTTCCCCAGAGCAACAGGGCTTGCAGAAATAAACCACCAGAAACTGGCGATTTGTCGATCGAACAGGTCCACTTTTATTTTTCTTGTTTGTCTGCATCGTATGTCTGTCTGTCAACAAGGACGCCAGAGCTCAGGATTTCTCCCATCACCACACACATGTACATACCTAGGCACCTACCTACTTACCTACTGTAAGTACTTTCAACCCAACACACTCCAAAGACACGTCCTGGTAGATTGTGTGTCACATCAAGGAGGGAAGAGAAAAAGCCACTCTGGTGAACCTGCCGACTTTGGGAGGAAGGTGCATCTTTGCTTGCCTTGCCTGCCTGCCTGCCCGCTCTTGTATCGACTGCCTGACCAGGTACAAGAAGCGGTGGAAGGAGCGCTTCTGAAGTCTAGACACTGGCTTCCTTTCTTGCTTTTTTTCACCTCATACTTAATGGGTAGCGGATATCAGTATTCAAGAATCTCAGCAAGACATTGTCTTGCTGTTCTCTTGTCTTGCTTCAATCTGCTGGCCTAATTCCTCCCTCTCCCTCTCCCACTTGCAAGTCGGCTCGCAAGCGACGAGACATCGACACCTCCAATCGACCGCATTTCGCTGGACCACATTTTCGCTAGACCATATTTCGCGAACCAATGACAAGGGCATACTCGGATCGTGCATTCATAAGGCGGCATACAGACTTCTTCTGCCCATAGAACTGAGAAAGCTCCAAACTAGCGCCGGCGTTCGGTTGTCTCAACCTGACAATCACTCAACCTACCGACCGCCTGTATATATTGGGCCCTTCTTGTCGTGCAGGTACAAGAAGTGTGTAGAGACAGTGTCTTTGACAGGGTAGGTTGAACTCGCTGCCACTTGTTGGCCATTCCCAACTGTCGCCGCCGCCTCAAGCTTGCCCCTCCGACAGCCAAGGAACAGGGATTGCTGCGCGTGATCGGCCCCCCCCCCCCTCGTTGGGCAACATGTCATTGGCCTTCCTGTTTGTTACTATTGCTCTGGCTGTTGAAAAATTCTCTGGTCATTGGGCCGTTGCAGGTATCCAGATCAAGGAGTGTCTGTGCTGTTTATGCTGATTCCACCTGGTTCTGCTTCCTTCTCTTTTGAAATCGTTTCCTCGCGCTTCCAAAATGCATTTATCGACTCAAGGAAGCTTTCATAAAAGAAATACCATGTGCTTTACTAACTTTGCCTATATTCTAGACATCACAGGGCTTTACCAAGGAAATCATCGACACCAGGGGCCGTCAAGCTGGGTACCAGCGTCGTGCCAAATTGGCGCAGATGTACTGTACGTACATGTGTTGACCTGGTTGCCCCGCCATCAACGCGGTCTGCTTCCAGTTCCGCTTTCGATCGATCCCGCTTTGCTATTGTGAGCCGGCTTGTTGTTGGGCTCTTCCAGAAAAAAAAAACCATTTACCTTTGCGGCCCGTACCGGAGGCAACGGCCTGCATACTAGTCATCCGTACAGTACTGGACAGTACTCGTTCGTTTTTCCTGCTGACAGGGCTCAGACTTGCTGGCACCGCCCAGGCAACGAGCGCCACAAGCTCGTCATCTGGCCGCTCACCGCTGCTCCGACTACATAATTTTCCCCAACCGGCTCGTAATTTCGTTACCGAACCGCGCGTTGGGCTGTCGCAACCTTTGGCAACCGACGTTTCCCTCTGCCTCAGAATTCCTGGCTCACTGAATAGGGTCAGGGTCTCCACTTTGGTAGGTCTTCCAATAACGAGTGTAAAACAAGATGCCAAACTTTTCCAGTAGCAGACCCTCCGGCACGGTACCGTTGTATTCGCGCGTGCTGATACAAAAGTATTCAGAAATAAAAATAAAAATCAAATCAGGCGTCAACTCGGCTGAGTCGGTCGCCGCCCCCCCCCCCCCCGCCAATCCACCAACACACACACACACACACACACCCATGCCAACCCCCGTTCCGTCAGCCTCTCCCTTACCGCACCCCAGTTGGCATCAATTTACACACCAAGCACTAGTCTGTTGTTGTCGTCCACATCAGAACGCCTCGTTCCTGTTGTCTGCTGTTTTCGCCATCTCATGCATTAATTTTCCCCGTCTTGTCTTGGGCGAAATCAACCCCTCACATCTGTCGCACTCGTCACAGAGCTGTTTGTCGTATCCGTGCCGGACCAGACAGACACCCGAAGCACACTCTTGCCACCCTGCTCTGTTGGTTATCGCCTTTTCCAGCCCGCCATAACACACAACCCCCCCCTCTTACCGCTTCCCACGTCCCAAGCTTGCCGACCTTCATCTTCTTTCCTCCTCTCGTTAGCATTACTGCCTGCACCGTTCCAGACACTCCGACCATATTGACAGGATTGTCGCGAGTGAACGGCAAACGTGCTTGATATCACTTGTCTGCTATGCCGTGAGTCTCTTCTCGGCCTGTATTTGCAGTACGATTCGAAGCAGCCTACGACTGACCACCTTCGTCAGACGGCAAAACACCATCACTATCCGACGTCGTGGCGAGAGCCCTCGCTCAACCCCTTACAACAGTGAAGAAGAAACTGCTCATCACGAGGCCGACTTTTCCGCTGTCGAAGACGAAGAGGACTGGCAAGGGATAAACGACGACGACGACGACGACGACGACGACGACGACGAAGAAGAAGAAGAAGAAGAAGAAGAAGAAGAAGAAGAAGAAGAAGGAGAAGAAGAAGGTCTCCATCCGTCTGATTCTGCCTCAGCCAGCAACGACATACCACCTCCGCGCCCACGTTCCGCGAGAACGCCGCGCCATCACCGAGTTACTCGACCACCTCCTCAAGATTATCCTCCGGTGCCTTCACGCGCACCGGTCGCACCGCACAAAGTGGATCCTTCCGAAGAGTATGGCCACTATGGCCAAGGCTATACGGGCCCTCATGGTCTCCGCGGTGGATATATGGGCGGCCGTCAGCATGCCGGGTATCAACAACATCAGCAAGGTCACTACTTGGGAGGCTATCCAAATGGCAGCCAAGTGGTCCCGTATGGAGGTTATTCGACCAATCCGTTCACGCCAATGAGTAACGCCGTTAATGGCACCAGCTTCTTCGGGTGTGAACCAAGGCATGCCATGTACGACATGATGCCTTATCAGCAGTCGGGCTATTTTCCTCCGCATTACGCCTTGCCAGCACAGCTTCAACAGTTTCATATTGGCGCTCCGCCCGCGCCTGCAACTTCGGCTCCAGCTACAGAGGCTCCAGCCAAGTCACCTACTCCAGCTCCAAAAGAACCCCCCCCCGACTTGGAAAAGATCAGACTCGAGGCAGAACTTGCAGTATTTAAGGCTCAAGAAGAGAAAGCCAAGGCCGCCGAGGAGCAAAGGGAACGTGAAGCACAGATTAAGAAGCAAGCAGAGGAAGAACTCCAACGACGACTTGAGGCGAAAATAAAGGCGGATGAAGAGCATGCAAAGAAGCTTGAAATCGCTCGACTTGAAGCTGAGCGAAGCGTCAGAGAGCAGATTGAGGCTGAACGTAAGGCAGAAGAGGAGAGACAAAGGCAGCAGGCCGAGGCCATGCAAAGGGCAGAGCAGAATGCAAGGTTGAGGCTTGAGGCCGAGATGAAGGCAGAGGAAGCTCGCAAGAAGAAGGAGGACGAAGACCGAATTAGAGCTGAAGAGGCTGCTCAGAGACGTTTCGAAGCTGCCCTCAAGGCCGAGGCCGAGGCAAAGGCTGCCTCAGACAAGAAGGCTGCCGAGGATGCCGAGAGGCTCAGGCTAGCGCAGGAAGAGGCCAAGCGCAAGGCGGAAATCGAGACTTTGAAGAAAATCGAAGACGAGAAGGAGGCTGCCAAACAGAAGGCAGAGGCTGAAGCTAATGCCAAGGCAGAGGCAGACGCACTCAAGAAACGTATACAAGAGGAGACCAAGGCCAGTATTGAGCAAGCAGCCAAGAAGCAGGTCAAGGCCCCCATCAAGTTCAAGGATGCTGTGGGAAGAAAGTTCAACTTTCCTTTCCATCTCTGCACAACATGGAAGGTAAGTCTAGACGCATAGATTCTAAACTGGACCCTCACGAGGTGCTTCGTGCCAAGCTGACACATTCTGTCCATTTGATAGGACATGGAGGCCCTCATCAAACAGGCATTCCTTCAAGTTGATGTTATTGGCCCGCACGTGCAGCAAGGCCGTTTCGATTTGCTAGGCCCCGACGGCGAAATTATCTTGCCGACAGTCTGGGACAAGGTTATTCAACCGGACTGGAACATCACAATGACCATGTGGCCCTTGGACAATGCAACACCCGCTGCGCCCAAGGCTTCAGGGATGCCCAACATGCCCGGCAGACTACGAATGGGCATGCCTCCAGGCAACTTGCCTCCCGGTATGGAAAGGCCTGCTGCTGGCCCTGCTGGTCCTGGCGGGCCCATACCTCCCCCAGGCTGGCCAGGGCCTGGTGGTCGGCGAACTGCCCATGGAGCTCCCAAAATCGACCTTGTGAACGTGGGCCCAGGGCGTAAGCACAAGTCATCCAAGCACAAGACGAAAAAGCCGAGTATGCTTGGCTTTATCCTGCCTGTCAAGTCAGCGAAAAAGAAGTGAGAAGCTGCACCACCCCTCTTTTGAAGCACAAAAACATTGGCTTTTGATTCGATAAACACTAACGCCTTTATTTTTATCTTCTTTTTGCCCTGTTTTCCCAAAGTAGGCCTGGCAAGAAATGAGAATTCCTTCTTTAATTTCCTTGTACGAAGATGCGGCGGTGCTATACTCTTACCATGACGGTGTATGACATTACGGTTTCCTTGCTCAGATACCATAGCGAATGTTTTTAGCGTTTCGTGGCGCCAGTATTCGGACATGACACGGATTCTCTTCCTGGCTGCGGTGCTCTGGCGGTTCTTATTCCTACGCAACCCGTTGAGCGACAACTACGAAATAAATAAAGTACAAGAGGGCGAATATACCTGGTAGGCTGGTAGCGAGTTCCGGTAATTATCTTTGGATGCAAATGGCATGGGCATACGGGCCAGGCGGCGGCTGGGGAGACGACTGGGAGAATTTTTTGGGAGAAGTGGAAGGCGTAATTTTTGATGAGACGAGGCACATGTATTGGGCACATGTACTGGGCAAATCTTGCAGGACGTTTTTTTTTTGATCGGCGGGCCTGATTTGGAATCTGTTCTTTTTTCTTTTTTCTCTTTTTATTTTGAAAGGCATATGACTCCCCCTTGTGTATTTTGATACTTGATATGACGAAGATTTTGTTGCACAGCCGTTGTTTCCCGCTATTATCGGTACTGCTTTGAAAAGGCCACCCCCCGGGAAAAAGTAGAGAAAAAGAAAGAAAGAGGAAAAAAAAGAAGAAGAAGAAAGGAAAAAAGTCTATTTATATAAATGCTTTCACATGCCATCCTTCCTGTCATGCTGATGGGTACCTCAGAGAAGAGAGAAAGAGAGAGAGAGAGAGAGAGAGAGAGGAGGAGAGAGAGAGAGAGAGAGAGAAGAA
>AFQZ01001046.1:0-18394 GCA_000222935.2 Aciculosporium take MAFF-241224
AAGAGAAGAGAAGAAAGAAGAAAGAAAGAAAGAAGAAAGAAAGAAGAGAGAAGAAAGAAAAAAGAAAGAAAGAAAGAAAGAAGAAAAGGAAAAGAAAAGGAAAAGAAAAGGAAAAAGGAAAAGGAAAAAGAAAGAAAAGAAAAGGAAAAGAAAAAGAAAAAGAAAGAAAAAAAAAAGAAAAGAAAAGAAAAGAAAAGAAAAAGTAAATAAAAAGAGACAGCCAACTACAGAAAATAAAAATACATTGTCCTTTCCCAAAGGCGACATCGAAAAGAAAAGGATATATACAACCTCAGTTTTTCTTTACACATGTCTTCTTCTTTCTTTCCCCCACGTTTACTCAGTTCCCCGTTTGGGTACAACCAAACCACTCTCACAGTTACTGCACGAAACGGTTCCCTCTTCACATCAGATGTGATAAAAAAAAAACCCCCCAAATAAATTCCAAGTACGTAGGCTCAGAAGGCGCAAGGCTCCCATATTCAACAACACACGGTACAGCCCTTTCTAACTCGCCACGGCCCATCCTCACCATCACCACTGCCCGTCGTGCGACAGCAGCCAGCGGCGGACATCACATCCCTCCCGTTCCACAACCTCCCGTCACAGCTTGTGTGCGCAAAGCCATCCAATCCCCAGGAGACACATCTCCGCTTCCTTCTACATCTGCGAGGCCACAACGCAAAGACGTGGACCGAAACATGTGTCTAAAAAAACTATGCCACATCTACCCTGTGGCAATCTACCCAGCGCCTCTCGTGCAGCGACGAGGGACCTCTTCTTCCCTGACCTTTTTTGTTTTAGCAATGCACACATATCGTGCAACTGGCTGCATTCTTCCAAATCATTCTTTATTCTTTATCCTTCTTCTCTAATCCGGGTATACGAACCCCATCGCCTTCATTCGGTACCTCCGCCACCCGAAAGGGCTTCACAACCAACCTCGTGGCCTTTTTATGCCATGATGTGAGAGTCCCATGCATCAAAAGAAAATACAACAAGTCCCGCTAATGTCCGTTGAGATGAAAAGGGTTAGACGCGCAGAAAAAGACAAAAGAACAAAAGTGCGTGTGCGTGTGCGTGTGCGAGTGCGTGAGTGAGAAGGAGAGCAAGAACGAATGAGAGAAAACGCAAAAGTAATTCAGTCCACATCATAATGGCTCAGTGATCTTCAACATCCTCATCCCGCCCAGGGTACATAATGTCCTGTTTGATGACAGCCTTGACATGGTTGAACAAGACAAACAAGTACATGGAGAGAAGACAGATGCTGAGACCGGTAGCAAACCACAAGATGCCCTCGTGGGCCATTTCCCGTCCAATGGATATCGTGGCCAGTATGAAGCCCGTGTTGGGGAACACCATTGCCCACCAGCCCAGATGGAAATACTTGGGCGGTGATTGGATGACTGCCACGACGGCAATCCCGAACCACCAAAAGCTGAGCGACCACAAGAAGATGGCGCTCATCAAGGCCATTGTGCGGACAATGGCGGCATCGAAGAAGCGACCGTCCAGGCCGACGTCCACCCCGACGGGAAGTCCCCTGGCCATCCCAATAAAGGCCAAGGCTGTAAATGCCGGAGGACCCACACACATGAACAGCCCTGGCCGATGCTCCCGATTCGGCAATCCAGCTTGCATGAGCCGTCCAACCATGTGCGCATACATCATGATGGCAACCGCAAACCCGAGACCTTGGCTCGTCAAACCGGCGACGATGATGGGAACGGCCGCGGCCTGTGGTTGTGTTTCGGCGATGACGGAAGCGATCGTGCCGGACAGCATGATGGGGAAGATGGGCAGGATCCACGTCGGCATCATCGTGTTGAGTCCGAAATTGTGCGCGGCAAAAACATAGCTATACTGTCCAATGGCTAGGAGAAGCGTGACTCCGACATATGCCCAAAATGCCCCCGAGACGGCCCAGACGAGCCCGACATCATCTTTTGGTATGGCGTAGCGGTCGGTGCCCGTGATGAGTGTGGCAACGGCGAGAAAAAATGTTGGCAAGAAGAAGCCTTCTCGGGGATGCTTGATAGATTTTGACAAGTCGCCCGAGTGGATGGCGAATCGAGCAATCATCAGCAGCGAAATGATGGAGAAGATGAAAATGTTGATGATGTACACTATGAAGCCAATGGTCTTGAGGCCTGGGAATTGGTGTGGCTGCGAAAGAATGAGCAGGGCAAGGCCACCTGTGCTCATTGGAAAAGTGTACCAGGCCCATGTGAAATGATGTAGGCGTTGCTTGAATCCAAGCTTTGGTCGGTTGGGGTCGAAGACGTCGACGCCATCGTGGAGGTGTCGACCCTTTTCGTCTGGGGCCTCGAGAGACGGTGACAAAGGTGACAAAGGCATGGCCATCGTTGGTGCTGGTGTTTTGTTGAGGCCAGACTCGACGTCTCTGTTAAAGGCCATGTTCGATTTTGAAGAGTCGTTAAAGGACGACAATGAATTTCGTCTGGTTGACTTGCCCGAGTCACACCAGCTCTTGGGCCTTGATCGAGTAGGCATCTTGGAACGGGGCTTTGATGAAGATGGACGGATAAAGACGGAAGGGGAGAAATTAGGGGTGGCGGGAAGCACTCATGAATAAATAGAAACAAAGGAGGTCGCAGAAAAGAGAGCAAGGAAGCAGAGGCACGACGGGTGTTAAAAATTCAAAAAAGAAACGGAGAAGGTCGAAGTCGAATGTGAATCATTCATGCCCAATCGGCGAATACAGAGTGAGAGAACGGGAACCTATCCGGGCAGCCAGCCATGAAAAAAGCGGACTCGTCGGGAGGGTTTCGAAAGTTCCACAAAGAATGGGCAGGTACGAGGCAATTGAAGAGAGTGTAAAAACGTGCGGATGCCATGCATTTGCGGATAGACCAAGTAACTGCAGATTGATGGCAGTGTTGAGCGAAGCACCGCCCCCCCCCCCCCCCCAGCTCCCCTGACTTCAAGAAGCACAAAAGCTTGGCGGTTTCGTTCCAATGATGATGTTCAAATTGATGCTCTGGTACCTTTATTGGCACCCCAGGGGCGTAGCTCTGAAACAATTCAGCGGCAAAGACAATCCATCGTTTGCATTTGTTGACTGAGCATTTTGTGTTGTAACATTTAAACGTGTATATTTTGCTCGGTGTCTCACGAAATGTGGGCACAGTTCAAGGAATATAGCGTGCCAAGACCCCGAATAAAAATGTCTAAACAGAGGCCATGAGCAAATGATGAAGATGATCCCTGTAGAAGGCAGATAGGTGGTCTCCAGATTTGGGCACAAGCCTTGCCTCATTGGCTTGTAGCCCATGGCAATTGGACCGTTCTTGCAGGCCATGAGGGTAGGGAAAAGGAGGCAGCCCAGGGGCGTGGTGCCGAGGTGCGCGGTGCCGGGGGGATTTTGTCCAAGAGATCAGGGGACGTGCGAATCACACTCTGAAATGAGTCTCCGCCCATCTTAAAAGGGTCGATAAATGCAATCACATATCTGTCAGAAAACCAGCACGAAACAAATGTCTCATGTGTGTGCTGTGAGAAGGTTTGATCGGCCAGGCCTGCGTCGATTGCCGTTCCGCCCATGTGGGCCGTGGACGAACCATGGCCCCGAATTGATTGCACCGGCCTTGCTGGCTGCTCTGCTCCACCGAAAAAGCAAGACAGAATCAAACGTCTCCGGTGCACGTCATCATCATCAAGCGGCCATCATTGCAGGACTGTGCTTTCTGACGAAGCAAAATCCAGGCCGCTGTGAATACAGCGTTTGCATTCAAATCTTATCATGTTCGATCAATCCCAAGGGCGAAGGAGGAGCACGGTCAGACATTGACGGCCAATCGCATCCTCTCGGACCTCTGTGTGTCGTCGTTGATGAGATAGCAGGTAGCCCGCCGGCGTATTTTGTCCCTGCCATGACCGCTCCCTATGCCAAGCTCGGCATGGTGTAACACGTATCGGCCGGGCCGTGGGCCGTGGCGGTGCATCCGGCGGCACCTTTGGGACCCTACTGCGATTAGGGCGTGCTCCGTATCGAACAAGGATATGTATCGGCGTCATCTGAGAAATAGCTTTTGATCTGCGCACTGAGCAACAGTGCAGCGACTGACTGAGCTAGAAGATGTGTTGGAGCAATGTATTTCTCTTCACCCGTCCATAGCATCATCGGGATCGATGTTGACGCAAAGCTGCTTAGCAAGTCAGCAACAGAGACTGCCCTCAGCCAGCCTCGCAACGTCCGAGGTTGTATGCAGTTTGCAATGTGAGGCCATCAAGAAGAGGCTGGGAAAAAATCCAAAAAATCCTTGGTATGCGGGAGGAATTTGTTCACCTGTCCAAAAGCAGGTGCCCCGCTGACAGCTGCAACCATCTGTCACCACTGCACTGATGGGTCCCGTGCACAGGCCGTCGTCACAGCCAATCACTGGGCAAGGACGTCGCCCCACCCATATGCTCGGTGCTTGTGGGGCTGTGCCATGTCTAACTCCAACCCTGAACTTGACACACTACAAATCTCAGGATTGAGGAATCTGTCGGCAAACCTTGCGCTGTGTCAAGGAGTCTGTTCTTCACCTGGCTATGTGTCGGTGAATTGATAAAGATACCCTTGCATATTCCCAACAATCGTTACGCAATGAGGCTCTTGAGTCTTGGGCACCAATGGATCCGTCTACTTATTCGTCAACGGGACTTGCCACTCGAGCATTTTAAAAACTAAAAACTAAAAAAACAACACACACACACACACAACCACGCAACAACCACGCAACAACCACGCCACACCACGCAACAACTACCGAGTAATTGCCGTCTGCTCATCGACACGGCTCTCGAGTAATGGCAAGACAGAGGCCATTTTTTGGGATGCGGGTCGTGGTGCTATCTATGTGTGTAAGTACTAGCATGGGCTTCTCAAAATCGAAGCAAAGCGCTCTACATGGTCCTGGTTTTCTTTTCTTTTGCGCCTTGTTTTTATTTCCTCTTCCATTCTAACCTCTGTGTCGGCCTTGGTATTTGCCAAGGCCAAAACGACAGGCTTCAACCCTCAATACCTATGTAGTGTGTACATTGCTGGGGGTCTTGGACGAAACTTTGACGCGCAGCCTCTCCTTCTTGCCTGCTTGCTTGATCGGGTGGCATACATACTGAACATCTATACCCGCCACGGATGAAAACTGAGACCCTGGAAACTTGGATGGTGGCATTTTGATGTGCCGGCGCGGGAGGAAAGTCCAATCAAGCTACGACCGCCAGCCACGCAGATCGTGCATGACGCTAAAAGGAATCGTCCCACACTTTGCCACTGTTGCGCGAGATAATTCGCGCTGCGCCTACAGTCGGTAGCAAAGAATTACACTCAAGAGTAAGTTGTGTGAAAGGTTCAACTAGCATGCTATCGATAATACTCGAGACTGATTGCGCGAGCGGACTTTGGTGGAAGGATTTGTTGTCTGATCTCATCGCCCATCTCGACTTCAATCACATACATTCTGATACATACATACGCCTTCACATGGACGGGTTGTGTAATGGACGTGGTTGAGCCGTACGCGAGTTTGACAATCGACTTTCTTCACCGCTTTCGTATCGCGCGAAGATGGTGGTCTAAGCAAGCTCTGTACATGCGCATGTTTCTCCCATCAACGGACCACATGCAAGTGTTTGGAGTGCTCTTTCTCGAGGAATTGACTGGCGTATTTTGGATCACGGCCTCACGGGGAACTCGCACAATACAGTCGTGCTTGTATATTATGCAGGACTCTTTTGTCACAACGTTGCTTGAATGTTCAAGTATACCACGCATCCTGTCTTCCGTCGGCCAACTACGGCATGAAGCAGACATATGAAGTCTAGTATTAGGTCTACTTGGCCCGCTGGAACTCCCTGTTGCTCCGTACTGAAGCCGATGGCCTTGGAATTCAACCACCTATGGGCCTTTTACAAAAGTGGTTTCAAGTTTCGAGTTCAGTAGCCCAAGAGCTTACCCATTCAAAGGGGCAGGCGGTACAAATGCACTCGATCCTGATTAACGATATCCTTCAACTTGGTGCTTTCTTACTCGACAGCTTTGCAAACCTCTTGGCATTTGCAGTGCCTGCTAATGTATCAAGTCTTATAGGAGCCCTATACTTATCAAAGGATCTTGAGGGTTACAATGACCCAGTCTTCCCCAGCCCAGGATACCGTCTCAAGTTCCCCGTGTCTCAGTCGTGTTTACATTCTAAGTGGACTTGGCTCTGGTACGTTACCATCAATGCTGTGGAAGGAAACAAATACAAACACAGTCATCCGTCCCTCGAATGAACTTGTTTCCCGCGCCAGGCAGAAACGAAAAAAAAGAACCCCAAGACTTGTGTCATTGGGCACTACACTTTTTATCCGATCGAGTTGAATCGTCAATGGAGAGCTCAGGCAGTACCTTGCTACACGCGATGCCAGATCTTCAGTCTGATACAGTAGAGCAGATGATGAATACTGACGGGTACCACAACTGAAACGGCTTCTGCGTAAACTCGAAGCCAAGACGGCGTATCGGCTAATTCCTCTCGTGCGAGACGACCTACCGGGATGGAGTGCCGTCAATGCCACAGCCAGGATGTCATTGGATCTCTGAAGCCTGACCAGGCTCCTTGCATGGAAAAGTACATGCATGGCCACATGAAACATTGGAAGGGTGTATGCACGAGGCGTCGTGGCAGGACAAGCATGATGGCTGACGGCGAGGCTGTGTGGCACTTCACCCTGTCCAAATGCAATGAGCTGCACAATCATGACGGGATTACGTGGCTATATGCATGTGCATATATGACACGGGCAAGGCGAGCTCGCTCGGTAGGGCGGAGCATGCATCTCTTGCTTGCCAAAGAGTCAAGGGACGCATGACCGAAGCAAAAGAAGCAGGAGCCTGCATGGATCAAAAGGATCAATAACATCTCACCAAATCACGTACCGCGTTTTCTCTCTCATTCATTCATTTTTTTTTTTTTTGCAGCCAAGAAATCCAGGGGGTTTGGGATGTGAATAAGTGGATTCGGTATTTTCAACGAGCTGCGCAAAACTGGCCCCTCTGACGGATGGGGTGGCATCCTCTGCCTCAGGTTGGGTGGGATTGGGGCTGGGGAAAAGAGAATTGGGAGAAAGCGCAAGAAGAAGAAAAGAAAACGAGCAAGCAGCAGGCATGATGGCGATTGCCGGCAGAATTCTGCAACGAGCGAGACACGCGGAAGGATGATACGAACCGTCTGCGGCAAACGGGAGTCGCGCCAAAAAGGCCAAGTGTCTAGCGACAGCGACAGAGGATCGGCAGCGCTTGTCGACGAGTCGAAACAGGGCATGTGCGGCCTTTTCTCGGCAACCTGCCGACACGTGTGGCCTGTCGATATGGACTCTGCTGCGCTTGTTGGCTGCCAGTGGGTAGTCAGTCGTTGACCGACTTTGTGTCCATCTTTGCCATGGACGTCGTTTCCGGCCGTCGTGATTCCTTGCTCCCATCGCAGGTGTTTTGCTTCAGTTTCGCGGCCAAACAGCGAGATGGCAGCTCTCTCAACGAGGGCGTGTGAGCTCAGATGAGGGTCAATCTCCGACGGCGAAACCTCGCCCGCGGCGGACTGGTGCCCCGGAAACCGGCATCCGCACTCCGTTCGGGGCGGGGGCCAAAGTGCAGTGGATGAACGGCGCCGGTTCGGAAGGGCTATTTCCTGATCAATCGCCTGATTCCTCTCCTCTCCTCTCCTCTTCCTTTGTTTTCACAAACGGCCTAGGTCTTGCTCATGCGGCAATGACGCATCCGTTCTTCTTGTCCCAGTGGCCTAGGCATGGCCGCCATGCGCGTTGACATTGCGTCTGGACGGTGCTAGTCGCCCGGTCTGGGGGCGTTTCTTCAGGAATCACGTTGGATGGATGAATGACTTGTCAAGAGCAAAACTGTCCCTCGTTTTTGCTCGCCTTCATTCTCGCGGTACATATGCGTCATGTAGAAAAAGACATGCCGCCCATCATCCATCATCCTTTTGTATCCCACAGCCTCGTCCCCGTCCCCCGTTTCCCCAAGCCTCCCAGTATCCAACCGTGAAGACGAAGCCTGTTCCTCCTATGCCATATACTTGTCACGCAAAACCCCCGCCATCGGGTACAACGCAGCCACCCATGGCCCCCCCTTTTATAAAAAACCTCCTTTCCATACCTCTTGATTACTCCCCTTGTCATGTACCCCCTTCGTGTCGCCTTCTTTCCAACATCTCTCTGCAACCCCCCTTTTCCACGCCCCTTATTTCCCTCCGGGGGCCCTGCCGGGGGCCGCCTGCGGCGAGCTCCCGCCTCCGGCGGACTCCCCTTGCTTGATTATATAAAAAAGCTGCATTTATATTCCTATATTTAAGTATCCCTCCGGGGGGCCCTGCCGGGGGCCGCCTGCGGCGGAAAAGGCGCAGAGCAAATAGGGAGTAAGAAAAGAAAAGAATGGCAAACAAGGAGAAATGCGAATAATCACCGCGGCGACGCATCTCCAACCACCATGCGCAGACCCCTGGGCGGCGCTCTCGCAACGGACGCACCGCGGCAGTTTGCCCGGCCGGGGGCGTAGTCGCATGCGCGGTTCAGGTAGCAGGCTGTCTAGGACGGCGGTTAGTTTTGTGGGTGCTCGTGTGTTTACGGGTCGTGGTGCGGATGATGTATGTATCAGAGAGGGACGCCATCTTTGGGACAACAGGCCGAAGGTCATCTTTTATTCTCCAGCAGGGGAGGCCGCCGAAGGCGGGAGCTCGCCGCAGGCGGCCCCCGGCAGGGCCCCCGGAGGGATAATTGCCAATGTGGGATCATCGGCCCGGCTCTGTGACAATACAGAGGGGAGTCCGCCTCGGGCGGGAACAAGCCGGCCGAGTCATCCGGCCCCGTCAAGGGAATTCGCATACACGGGGGTACGATACGCTTCGCCACCTCCACCGCTACACATGCACGCGCCATGACACGGTCACATCACAGCTTCCTCGCGGCCCAGAACTGCGCATTATACGCATTCTTGGTCAAGGCCTTGTGGTCAAACGTATACGACGCCTCGATGCTCCGCACGGTAGGCTTGTCAAAGGTGGGCACGCCGCACTTGTCGTCCGTCTCGAGAAACTCAAACCCCATCTTCTCCGACACGGTCACAATGTCCTGCAGGCTGAGCTGCACCAAGGGGCCCGTTCCGTAGAGCAACGGCCCCAGGTTGAGCCAGATGCCGCCCTCCTTGAGCACGTCCTTGATGGTGTCGAGATACGACATGAGGTTGCGGGCCGTGTCGATGAAAAAGTACGTCAAGACGACGTCGTAGTGCCCCGAGCAGGCCTGGAACTCTGTCGCGAAGTCGCCCTCGACCATGAGAACTTGCTGCTCGTCGACGGCGGCGTCGGGGAACCGCAGCGCGCGGTGCATGTTGTCGTCTGTGGCGTGGTGGGACCATCCGTCGACGAAGGGGTGGAATGAGTGCGAGAGGGGCGTGTCTTGGGTCTCGAGGAAGCGGTAGGCGGCGTTCATGTACATGGACCATTCGTTGATGGTTACCTCGAAGCCTGGTTGATGAATTTAGCGGCGGCGAAAGGCTAGGAAGATGAGAGACTAGGAGAGAGAGAGAGAGAGAGAGAAGAAGAGAAGAGAAGAAAGAGAGAGAAAGACAAAAAGAGAGAGAGAGAAAAGAGAATGATACGAAAGAGAAAAGAGAATCATACCCTCAAGGTTACTTATCTCATGACCCAGCCGTCCTAACCCCGCCCCCGGCAACAGAATCTTGATGTCCTGACCGCTGTCGACGTTTCGATCCGCAAACAACTGTTCCAGCGTGCGCCGCAGACACGCAAACGTATTGTCCCTCTCGCGAGAGCCTTCCTCGGTCCAGTCCCGCACAATGTGCTTCAGCGTCTGCGAAACAGACACCCTTTCGGCCTGTCGGCCCTCGGCCTCCCTATCGCGGATGTGCTTCTGTAGCTCATCCATGCCGATGCTGTAGAAGCGCAGGGATGCTTGGACAATGTCGTCGCAGAGGTGCTGGTTATTGGCGAGTTTTTGCTCGATGGCCTTGAATCTGGAGGAGTACTCGAGGTGGTCTTCCAGGAACTTGGGTTTTTGTTGGTAAATTGGACGGATTTCTGCCTTGCTCATTCTGACGAAGGGCAGAGAGAAAGGAGGAATGAACGATTAAATAAAGAAATAAAAAAGACAGAGTGAGAACAAGACAAATAAAAGAGAGTACGCAAAATACCGCCGTAGGCGGGAGCTCGCCGCAGGCGGCCCCCGGCAGGGCCCCCGGAGGGAATTTCAAAAACAGCATGCAGAATCAATAAAAAGGAAGAAAAGGAAAAAGAAAAGGCAGAGAGTGTGCGATGTGCATATGCGAGACAAGAAAAAAAAAAAAAAGCAACGTCATATAACTTGTAAATACCTTCCTCTGCCCCCCCGACACCAACCCATACAACGCCCTCAACCGGTCCACCTCCCCCCTCTGCCGCTCATGATAGCGCAAAAAGGCATGCAGCGCATCGAGAAGGCGATACCGCGGGTGGCTCGGCGACCAGACGCCGTGGTCGCGCGCCATGACGGACTGCAGCCGCTGCTTCTCGACGTCGTGCCTCGAGGCGACGGCCGCGCGCACGAGCTGCTGGATTGTTGCCGTGGCGCTGTGCCATTCGATGACGGTGTCGTGGGCCTAGGAGAGGCGTACATGTGAGCTGAAGCGTTCCGATTTCGTCCCCAACAAAAATCCCAAGAAAGAAGAGGGAAAAAACGGTCCAAGGACCATACCGGAGCATCCTGTTTCGGCGGCACCCCTCGCTCGTCCGAGCTCTGCCCCGCGCTCGCACCGGCCCCCAGCCAGCCGAGGACGGCCACGGCCGTCTGTCGGAGCGCATGCAGCCTCATGGCGAGTCGCCTCTCGCTGATGACGCCCTGTTCAGTCCGCCCGGTACATCTTGTGCGTGCAGCTGAGTCGGAGATTTGCCTGGATGGTCTGACCCACGATCGGTTATGCAACGGCGCAGGTCCCGGGCAGTGGGGCGCGGACCTTGATGGGTGGGTGGCTGGCGTGGCGTAGTGGCTGTGCGGCGGACTTCCTCGACAGGTTGTGGGAAAGCTACCCAGATTACCCCTTCTACGTCCAATATCCCTCCAGCGGACTTCCTCGACAGGTTATGGAAAAGCTACCCAGATTACCCCTTTTACGTATAATGTCCCTCCGGGGGCCCTGCCGGGGGCCGCCTCCGGCGGACTTCCTCACTATAGTATAAAAAAGCTATCTAGATAACCACTTTTATGTCGAATATCTCTTTAAAGGCCCCGCCAGGGGCTGCCCATGGCGAGCTACTGTCTCTATCAGACGTCCTCAATATATTGTAAAAAGCTACCCAGACTATCCCTTTGAGATCCAATATCCCTCCGGGGGCCCTGCCGGGGGCTGCCTGCGGCAAGCTCCCGCCTCCGGCGGACTCTCCCCGGTCAAATTGTAAATATGAGCTAAATTGAGAATCCTACATTTAAATATCCCTCCCGGCGTCGCCTTCGGCCGAAGGACATAAGACAGGATGCACCGAATAAAGGGCCGGTGCCGACGTGTCGTTGTCCTGATATGTGCAAACGCATGTACGTGTGCAAGCAGCGAATATGCATTCATGCCCGTCTATCTTGACATTTGTACGTGCGGAGAGGTGCGAGATGAAACATGGGGCGCGGGTATATCCGCCGGAGGCGGCAGCTCGCCGGAGGCGGCAGCTCGCCGCAGGCGGCCCCCGGCAGGGCCCCCGGAGGGATAGTAGACGTAAAAGGGGTTATTTAGATAGCTTTTCTATAACCTATTAAGCAAGTCTGCTAGAGGGATAGTAGAAGTAGAAGGGGTAATTTGTGTAGCTTTTTTGTAATATAGTGCGGAAGTCCGCCGGAGGCGGTGGCTCGCCGCAGGCGGCCCCCGGCAGGGCCCCCGGAGGGATACCTCCTCTTGCCTTATAAAATCACCACCCATCATCCCCGACGGCGCCGACGTACTCATGGAACCAACTGCCACCGACATCTCGGGCAAAAAAACTACCACGCCGCCTTGGCCACATACCCCTCCGGCCAGCGCCGCACACACGCCCTCCGCGTCTCATCCGCCAGGATGATAAACAAGCCAAACGTACACGGCAAGAACCAGTACTCCACCGGCACAGCAGCCGTGCCAAGCGCCCTCTGTATGGCAGGAATGTACAGCCAGATGGCGGCCATGCCCAGGGCAAACAGAATAGCAGGAAACAGGTACCAGTTCGACGTCTCCTTGTTGAACAGCGGCGGGTGCTGCAGGATGCTCTGCCGGCGGGTTCTCGTCGCCATGAGGTTGAAGAACTGCATTACGACCAGGTTGACAAAGTAGATGGACGACGCCTCGTTGAGCTTGGCCTTGTAGAAGTCGGGGTCGATGCTGGCGGGGATGTTGCCGAAGCTAAACCACAGGTCGGAGAAGGGAATGCCGTTGCGCTGCAGGAACCAGAAGGACATGGCGAACGAGGCGAGCGTCTCGGTGACGCCGATGATGGCGTAGGCGTGCAGCATGAGCTGCCAGTTGACGAGCCGGTCCTTCTTGACGTTTCGGGGGCGGCGCAGGAGGACGTCGGCCTCGGGCTTTTCGTACGAGAGGACCGTGGCGGCGGCGCAGTCGGTGAAACAACTGGAGGGGGGGGGGGCCTTAACCACCTCATGTTCTTTTTTTTTTTTTTTTTTTTTTTTTGCTGTCGTCCTTACGAGAAAGAAACATGGTAATTCGAGACAGAGGGACGGGAAAACACACCAAATGATGATCATGAGAAAAGACGACAGAATCTGCGGCAGGCCGAAAATCACAGACGTCATGACGGGCCAAAACTCGGAGAAGCTGCCAGCCGGAAGCAGGTAGGCGATCACCTTTTTCAGATTATCAAACACCACGCGACCGTATTGCACAGCCACGACAACCGACGAGAAGGAATCGAGCAGCACCATGTCTGCCGCTTCCATGGCAATGTCCGAGCCGCTGCCCATGCAGATGCCCACATCAGCAGCCTTCAGAGATGGTGCATCGTTGACGCCATCACCCGTCATGGCCACCACGCTATTCTTCTGATACTCGCGGACGATGCGGAGCTTCTGCTCGGGCGTGGTCCTGGCAAAGACCACTTCGTCATACTGCGTCAACGTGGTCCATTGGTGGTTGGTGAGCGTCGTCAGCTCAGGGCCGCTGATGACTAGGGCTCCCCTTCCGATAGAGGCAGTAGTGCTCTTTTGCTCGCCGTCGTTCTCGTCCGTGGCAGAGCCGTCCTCGACGGGGCTTCGTTCGAGCTGGTCCACGCCATCTACGTGTAAGCAGGTGATGATGCCGGCCTCGCGAGCAATGTAGAGGGCCGTCAACGCAAAGTCACCAGTAACCTTGTGAGATGAAAGGTCAGAAAAGAACTGGAGAGGAAAAGAATGTTTTGAATCATGGGGACGGCTTAGAGGGCGTAAACCATACCATTGAAAATCGAATTCCGGCTCCACGAAGAGTAGAGACGACTTCGGGGATTTCAGGACGCAAAGGATCGACAATGGCGACGAGTCCGACCAGCGTGATGCCACTCCTTGACTGGTCAATGGCTGTTTTCTCATAGTCGGCCTTATCTCCTTGTGTGTGGGCGCTCTTTAGAATTTTTCTCGCAAGAAGCAGGCAGCGTTTGCCCTGTGACGAATACATATTCTTCGTGTATTCAAATGCAGCCTTGCCATCTTGGGTGAGTTCCATGACCTCACCAGAAGCCGCGAGGTAGTGCGAGCAGCGTTCGATCAAGACATCCGGCGCTCCTTTGATTGTCAAAAGCCTAATTTGCCCGCCTTAGCCCGAGAAGACGCAAATAAAAAAAGGAAGAAGGAAAGAAAGAAAGAAAGACAAAGGCGGGGAGAGATTTATGCTTCAAAATAAAAGTATCTTGTTCGTTCGTGGTACTCACAGATCGTCATCTTCAAATTGCGCAGCGTCCTCACGCGTCAGCGTACGGTCCAGCGCCTCGCGCCGTGCAATGGTGAAGCACCGAATCATGAACTTGTTCTTGCTGTTGAATGCCAGCTCAAACACCTTCTTCCAGCAAGACCGAAAGTAGTTGACATTTCCCTGGGCGACCACCTCGGAGAATCGCAACACGGCAGTATCGGTTGCGTCTCCAAAGATGTTTCGTTTCTCGATGGGCACATCAGCCTGCGCAGCATCCATCTCTGCTCCGTTGCAAAGCGCAGCGAGGGATGCGAGCTGGCCGAATACGTGGACTGACTGGGGCTTCTCCGTGCTCTCGCCAGCCATCTTGTCGCGCAGTTCGTCAACGCTCAGGGTATTTGATGCGACGGAGCAATCCGAAACCGCCATTCTGCCCTAGACAAGAACCCAAGATGGGTTAGCAAATCATGCTGTGCTGCTGTCGCTGACTGTCTATGGTTACAAGTCCTCCGCAACCTTTCCCCCTTTTTTGCCGTCTTCTTCTGAAAATGGGCAAAGAAGAGCAAAGAGAAGAAAAAATGTCATCCGTCTTACCTGGGTGAGAGTGCCCGTCTTGTCGGAGCATATCATGGACACGGCCCCAAGAGTTTCGACCGTCTTGAGCGACTTGCACAAAACCTTGTTCTTTCTCATCAAGTTGGCAGTAATGGTCAAGCCAGCCGTGATGGCAATAGGGAGACCCTCAGGGATAAAGGCGACGGCAACACTAACGCAGTCAACGATCAGAGTCGGCACATTGATCCAATTAGGGTAGTCCCGTCGAAGCCACGCGGCCCTGGGCGCAACACACTCATTGTCAGTCATTCATAGTAATTCCTGTCTCATGGTAGTGGCTGTCGGGTTACGGCATACCAGACAATAATGACGATCAAGATCATGGTGAACATGATGGCGCAGACAATGACGACAAAGTAAAGAACCTCCCTTTCCAGCGTAGTCATCTGCGTCTTGGGCTCATTCGCCAAGGTCGCGATGCGGCCAAACACGGTCCGGTTAGCAGTCGCCACAACAATTCCAGTGGCCGACCCAGTGATGCAGTGCGTTCCCTGAAGACCAATGTTTTGCGTTTCCAGATAGTTGGCATCTGTGTAGTCAACCGTCGCGGCAACGGGTCGAGATTCACCAGTCAAGACGGACCGATCAAACTTGACATCGGGCGACACGTCGATAAAGCGCATGTCCGCGGGGAGTTTACTGCCCGACTTGACGAGGACGACATCACCCGGGACGAGTTCCTCGGCGGCAATGTCAGCTACCTGGCCGTCTCTGATGACTTGGCAGCGCTCCGGCAGCATGCCCTTGATGGAGGCCATGACCCGGGATGTTGACCAATCCTGGAACATTGTAAAAGCAGCCTGGATGAAGAACACGACCAGCAAGACAATGGCGAGAGCCTAAAGAAAATAAAGCACAAAAATGTTGGCATGGCCTCTATCGTTTCGTGGGAGGGACTGGGCTAAGCTCTTGAGGGTTTTTTTTATTCTCTTACCAAGTTGGCGACTGCTGGATCCGGTTCTCCGAGGGGTTTCCATGATATAAACACCAAGATGCTACCGACCAGCAAGATACTGCCGAACCCTTTGAAGAAGTATCCAAAGATGGTGAGGGCTCTGTTCGTCTTGGGCGGCGACGGCGCATTCTTGCCGTATTCCTGCAAGCGTCGTTTTGCCTGGGGATCCGACAGACCGATTGTGGGAGAAGTCACCAAGCGAGTGGTGACTTCTTGGGGGGCAATTGTATGCCATTCAAGGTCGCTGAGGTCTTCAGCCGGGGGGCGGGAGCGCAAGAGTGGTTAGGAAAGTGGTTTTCAAGCAGAGGTGTTGTTGTTGATAGAGGCGGTTACAAGACATTTCCTACCTTTGGCAGTAACCTCACTGGCCCTGGCTAATTCTGCCCGCTCCTTGCCCTTGGACTCTTGAATTTGGAACGAACTATCAAAGAGGGAACATGTTAGATTTTTTTTACTCTTATTATGAAAAAATCTTTTCAGTTTTATTTTAGTCTTCTTTTATTCTTCTTTTTATTCTTTTATTCTTCTTTTTCTTCTTTTTTTCTTCTTTTTCTTCTTTTTTTCTTCTTTTTTATTCTTTTCTTTCTTTTCTTTTCTTTTCATTCTTTTTTTTTTCATGTAGATATATATATATATTCTATTAAAAAAGGGACTCCCATCTCATGTGCTCAACTTACACGGTACGATACTGGATCGGCAGCGTCACGCCAGGATCAATCGACGCTCTGCCGGGAAGACTCCGAATGGCCAGCGAATCGGTCGAATTGGAGCGAAACACACGACTTCTCGAGCGACTCCTACGGCGGCCGAGGCCGGCCTCTTCTTCATCTCGCCATCGGATACGCTCCGCGACCTGCCGATCCGCAGCCTTTTCTAAAGACATGTGATGAATGGGATCCAGGGCGGGCTCCAGATGACGAATCAGCCAAGTGACCTACAAGAAAAGGAATCGACGGCGAAAGGTCCTCTGCTGAAATGATGAGGGGCTCAGCAGGTAGAGAAGAGCAAGCAGTGTTTTTCTCGGGTTTCCACTCAACGATGCGAACAATCAAACCTAGGTTTGTTTGCTCTCCCAAATCACAATGCCGAGGGCGATGTGGATCGCCGTTGAAGAAAAGGCCACAACGGGAAAACAAAGGAACGAAGAAGCAGGGGTAGGCACAATATCCCTGGCAGAAACAAAGCCAAAGCAAGGCAAAGAAGAAAAGGAGCCCAGCGAGCAAGTTTCTTGCCATGTTGACATCAACAAGGTGACCAGTTTTTCCACAACGGGTAAGAGGAACTACTTGAAACCAGCCCGTTCGTTCTACACGACCCGTTACTCGCGCGAGAACTGGCCGGGCGCGATACCGTCATTTGGGTCATGGCTATGACTTGACTTGCTCATCAACTGGCAGTGCAGTGAGAGGAGCGTGCGGTTAGTTGATGAGATGCCGTCATATCCAGCTAGCGCGATATTCTAAATCCTGCGGCGTCTTTACTTGGATTGACGGGGGGCGTGTTTGGGACAAAGAAGCGGCAAAAAGCGTCCAACGACCTAGACAGGTAGAAGATGACGGGCGGAACGATGTGGGGGAACTGGGAGGGAGGGTGGCAAGACGACGGAAAGTTTCCAGGACTAGGGCTCAGAAAAAAGTGGCTATGCTGAAAAAATCATGGTGGAGGAAAGAAAAAAACGGTCAACAAGTCGAGGTGCTGCGAGTTCGATTGGTCATGCACCTGGCAGGCGAAGCACGGGAGTAGGGCCAAAGAATGGGCCCGTCTGGAAGAAATATCGGGTGCGTGACTAGGTGGTCATTTTAGCCAGTGTCGAGATATGCCTCGTCAGCAAAGATGGCAAAATTTGAAGGAGCACCAAGACGAAACCCGTTGAAAAGGACAAAACATTGTCCAAGAGATACTCACCATGCGAATGCCACAGGGGGGGTGCTGAACGGGCAAGCGTCTGGTCCTTCTGGTTCCTGGTGGATGCGACAAAAAATGACGAAACTCGAGACTGGCCTGGTTGAAAACAGTGGGCAAAAACTCAGAGACTGTGTACCAATCTGTCGTCGAGTGCCCGGATGCGTACTTGGGCTCCTCAAACTGGCTGGCTGGGATTGTGTATGCGCGAATACATATGTGGTCACATCTGACCAAGATTGTGAAATCATGAAATGTGGCCGCCCGTTGTGGTTTGGGTGGTCCGGGGGGTGTCGGTGTGTGTGTCGAATGCGTCGTGTTGCTGACTAATGAGCCCCATCGTCCTTGATACGGACTCGTAACCGCTCAATGCTTGCCGTGCGCCATCACCAGGGCACCCTCACTCACTCCCGCATAACGTCTGTCGCTTATTCTTGGCTTTTTCTCGGATCGCATCCGAGCGAGGCCTCCCAGGTAGGTGCATGTGGGAAGAAATAGGCCGACGGTCATGATTTCGGAGCCTATTGTACAATGCACCGTCCTGTACACACACTGACAATACGTCTGCCGCATCCGAGCCTGCATCGTTCCTCCGGGCAATGCCACGCAATGCGAAGGCCATGTGGCCGCAGAAGTCGTGATTTCATGACAGGACATGCAGTCGTCTCTGTGAGGGATATATTTCTGCGCCGACCGAGGCACCTCTCGTAAATGTCCCTCCCTCATCAAGTTGCCCTCTCTTCCTGTTGATTTGTTGACGGCAAGGAAATGAACCACGGGCTGGGCACTCAATCCATTAGGTTGCAGCGGCTCCACTTGAAGCTTCTGAGACTATTTCAAGCCCTGCAGCACTGCCGGCTGCTTCTGGCTTTCCACATGCTTCCCGGCTCTCTCTCTCTCTCTCTCTCTCTCTTCTCTCTCTCTCCTCCCCTCTCTCTCTCTCCTCCTCTCTCTCTCTCTCTCTCTCTCTCTCTCTCTCTCTCTCTCTCTCTCTCTCTCTCTCT
>AFQZ01001045.1:0-18399 GCA_000222935.2 Aciculosporium take MAFF-241224
GCCCTACGACAGACTATATATATATATATAGTAAGACAGGCTTTATAAAGAGATAAAGAGGCTAGTAAATACAACTTTTATATTATATACCCTACTTATAGCTATTTTATAGTAAGTTTGCTTTATTATAGCCTTTAATCTACTAGTAGACCAACAACTATAATATATAGTTTATATACTATATTAATATATATTTATTAAAAAAATATTAAATATTATGATTTAGCTTAGTAGTATTATTTTAAACTAATAACTTAAATAATATTAATATTCTTAAAAAGGAAAAAAAAAAGTTTATTTAAGCCTAAGTATATAATTTTATAATTATATATATAGCTAGGGCTTATACTACTTATATATAGCTTATATAATATAGCTATCCTTCTGTCTATACAGATCTGAGCTCCTAGCTTAAATCCATTATATAAAGCTATATTAAGATTTTGTTAAAAATAAAAATAAAAATAATATAAAAAATTATAGTAAAAAATCCCCCCCCTCTAGTTATAGTGTAATTATTACTATACTATTAGTTAATAAGGAAGATTAAGGTTAATTATATTAACTAGCTATGACCCGTTGGGTTAACTTATATAATCGGTCATGTAACAAGCAGCGGACATTTAAAGTATAAAGCTAGCATTCACTAGAAGACACGGAATAAAGGCCTGGGTACTGTTTTGGGCAACCCGCCTTGCTTTAAGGCTACGCAAAGCGCACAGGCACATAGAAGGTCGCGGTGTGACGCCGGTAGAGTTGAAAATAAAAAAACAAGTACCCTATTAGTCCACATATATTGAACCATGGCAATTCCATGTCTTGATCTCATTTCATGCATCGCTCTCAGTCTTCAAGATGTAATGCCACGTGCCTTGGTTGACATGATCCTTAGTCCAATTACAGACAGAAAAATTTTGCCTCTTGAAATCAGAAATGGAATTCTAGTCGGCTTGGTGAATCGTTTTTCCCCCTACCGCTATGACTGATTAAATAAATAGGCAGAAGTACATCTACATTCTGGACAAAAGAACCTGAAACCAAAACGCCTCCTGCTATGAATCAAATGGTGCAAATCGTGGGGTGCTTTCCTCGCTGATAGCATGTATATCAAAAGAGGAAAGCGAAGAATGTTTGCATGGTAAGAAACATGTTGGATATCCTAAAGAGTGACATCAAGGACGAGGCTAACATCAGCCACGTTGGAACCAGCCAGGTCCTCAAGTACAGGAATGAGGTCCAATAACTCGTTGTCGTGAGCATCTGAGAACCAACTGCTGATGGGGACAGCATGTTGAGGATGGAAAACATATGAGGTTGGCGAATTGTCGATTATAATGGTGTTTTTGAGGTCCCGGCCAATTTGCGAAAGATCTTTGACATAGTTGCCTTGGTGGTTGTAGCAGCTTTCTCGGAACAAACGGTGATGGACGACTTTGTGGATGTCTAACTGGTCCAGTAGCGGATCGCCATACTGAAAGCAAGATTAATACCATGAGCCTGGAGAAGCCAGGTAATGTTGCAGGTGGGGCGAGACATACTTTTGATACCGACGCTGTGAAAACCACGACTTCGTATAGTTCGCCTACTCTCTTCATGAATTCATCTACACCAGGTCGCTTGATAACATAGACATTGTGGTAGTTGCCTTCGATTTCAACAGGAATCGTGAAGTCCGCCTGATGAAGGAGCTGAAGAGAGTCAGATACAAAAGTGTAGTGAGAGCATCTGATGGTGATACTTACTTTAAATGAACTGTGCACCAACGTTTCGTCCAAGTCTAGAACAAGGCATTTGCGGCCCTTGTGTTCGGGAGCAGTAGAAGGGAGTAGCCACGGTTGAGCCTCGTGTGCCGAAGAGATACTTTCCGTCAGAGGCATGGGTGAAACAACCACAGGCCCTGATACTACAGGAAGTGGTGGTTGAGGAGGCATTGTGTAGGATTGAACATCTTTTGCTGGTTCTGGAACTGGACTCTCGTGAACAGCGACTTGCCCAGCATCTGCCGTTTTTGCATCGAGGTTTTCTCTCGTCTCAGCGTGTTCTCTTGTCTCAACCTCGGTTTCCCCCATATGCGGCGGAGAATCGATAACCACGGCTGGCGCCAACGCCTGTTGCTTGTTTTCAGACGCTTTTGCCTCAACGCTTGATGTATCCGGCTCCTGTGCACTGGTAGACCCTTGAATTTCAAGATGATCCGGTTTAATACAACTTTGGCACATTTCTTTTCCGTCCGAGTTTCTTCCCGATTGCTGCTCAACGGCAGCCTGCGGGCGAGACTTGGCCGTAACGGGACGTTGAGGCAGTTTCTCAACCTTGTGAACATTTTCGTTTTGACCTTCGTCCAACGTATTAGCAGTATCAGGCATACCACAGCAGCCGAGCAGCGAGAGCAGACCGCCATTCTTTCGCCGTTTTCGTTTTTGATCCCTTGTGGACGGTGAACTGGTTTGAGAATTGGCAAGAGTATTTTGAACCCTTTCATTGCCACTGACGCTTCGCTGTGTCGAGCCACTGCCATTTCTTTGTCTACCAGAGACGCTACCTCGAGACTCTTTCGACCTTCCATCAACGCTACTTCTTGGATCGGTCACCGTAGCTCCGCTGAGCCCCGTGGATGCGGTGGAAGTCTGGTTTCTCTGCTGTGAGGATGATCTTGACGGCACTTTTAGGAGACATCGGACATCCTTGGAAGCCTCCCCATCGTCGGGTGATGACGGAATACTGTCATATCCCATCGCCAATGAGTTCGGATGTTGCTGGGATGAAATGAGGTAGTGTCTAGGGGCCGATGGTCAAGTCTTGATCTATATAGGCTCAAAAGGCAAGTAAGATTAGCTTCAGCTCATTACCAAACGGCAGCAAGCCAGCGAAAAAAGTCTCTTAAGGGGGTAGCACAATGGGAGTGAAGGTGGGAAGCATGCGACGCCATCAAAACATTGAGCAGTGCTTCAAATTTTCACGACACGACATGCACTTCGTAAAATCAACATGCATCACTGCTAAAGAAAGTCCGATAGCCAAGGAATGACTTGTTTGGCTGCAAAAAATGTGCGCAGGGACGCGCCAGAAAGGACTATCCGACTGGTCTCTTACCTTTCGCTCTTGTCTTCAACTCGAGTATATCAAACAAGTCAACGGCGATGACATGCACCCCGACGATTAGCAAAATTCTCAACGTTCCGCACGAAAGTTACGCCTAGGACTGAGTAAAGTGATGACCCGAATTTCGCAACACGTTAGGCACTTGATGATTATTGATGCGAAGAGTGAGGGACAAGCCAGGAACTCGTTGCCACGGCTGACTGTGTGAAGTCTACATGCGACACAAGGCAGGCGAGGCGTCGTCAATAGGGGCCAAAGTGCCGCAAAGGCTAGAAATTCGAGCTGAGCCGTATCACGGCCTGGCGATGTTCGACGGGCGAAGATCTAACAAAGGAACGCTGATTGTGAACAAAATAGAATCAGGGGCGGGTATATAGTATTCAGCTGGGAGCCGGGCAGCGCAAGCGAAATGATTATGACGGACGGTCCATTTCCTCTGAAGCGTCGGGTATTTGGTGCATTGTTACTACTCACTGCCTGTAACTGCTGCCCTGCCTATCTGATATTTTTACCACAAAACGTGTACTTTATAATATTGATAATATAGTTTAAATGTTGCAATTTTTAAAATACCAAAATTATTTTTATTTCTATTTTTTTATTAATTTACGTATGTCTTACGATACTATATGGTGTTTTTCAGTTATACTAATAAAGTTATTATAAAAAGTTTAAAAAAAACTTATAAAAAAACTTACAAAAAATTAAGATAAAACTTAAAACTAAATATAATAAATAAATAGCTAAATAGCTAAATATAAAATATTAACGTAAAACATTAATATTTATATAAAAGCCTTAAAAAAGATATATATTAATTAGAAATTATTCATTTTTGTTATAGTCTGGCCTAGTATATAACTACTAGAGCATTACATTATAATATAATACATTTTGTATTTTGTGTATTGTATTGTATTAAATACACAATATAATACAATACATAATACAATGTACAATATACAATATAATACAAAAAAATTAAAAAAAATTAATTTAATATAATATAAGTATAATATAAAAAATATAATACTGTTGGTAACGCTCAGGTTACAAGTATGCTGCAGCACAAATGTAGGGGGGGGGGTTTAATATTTAATTCATTTATATCTTTAAAAGAGGGGAAAAAGCAGGCTATAATGCAAAGGTATGGTATTATAGCTACGTTATAGCCCTTAGGTTATATAACCTATAATCTAGCTAATCAGGGTACGTGCATTTTATATATAACCTATAATTCCTAGTTAATGCAGCGTATCCCTTCCATTATCCATATAAGCGATTTTAACACTTGTAAATTCTCTCTTTATTAAAGAAGAAGAGGAATTGCTCTAAAAAAATGCATAAAACGCCCTAATAATCAAATATCAACAAACAAGTAATAAAGCAAAAAACATCCTTTAAATAAATAACTTTTATTAGTCCAGGCCAAATAGTTATGGAGGCAAAGAGTGTTGTGGGGGTGGGGGCCAAAGGGTGTAATTCCCGCGTTTAATCCTACTAAATTAGGCGCTTATAATCGCGTTCAAATTTATTAAATTTAAACTCTTTATTAGGCGCTTAATTTATTATTAGATTTAGTGAGAAATTAGGACTTTTTCATTCTTTAGCGGCTCTGGTAGCGGCTTTTACGGCAATTCTCGCAACAGGTCTTTTAACCTATCCTTCTATACGGATTTAGGCTTTATTCTTTATTATAAAGGTCTTAAGAGCTTTATTTAGTAAAGCTTTTATTATCGCATCCGCAGGATTATTATTGCTATTAATCTAGCATATCTCAGCCACTTCCCTCCTCTCATATAACTACTATAAAGCTATAATATTAATCATTAGCCTCTTTTCCTTTATTATCCCTAGCTTAATAATATACTTATATAGTAAGAAAGAGTTAGTGCATATAATTATTAGGATTCTCGGCTTATTAATTCGGTTAGTAATAATATTTAGAGTAGTGCTTATTATATAGGCAATATTAACACCTTAAACCATTCTATATAGCTTAAAAGCTAAGGCACTCCTCATAACTCTCTTAGATTTAGTTAAGCTATATATTATAATATTTCCTCTAAGGGTAAATTTAAAGGTATTATCATCCTTCCTTTCGTTGCCTAGGATAATTATATAGCCTAGTTAAGAGCTAAGGTCTTTATTATTTGCAAAAGAACTATTAATAAAGACATAAAGAGCAGCGTTTTCTAGTAAGAGAGATATATTTAAAGTCCATGGTCTTAATTATTAATTTACTATTAAAGTCTTTTATTAAGCCTTAAAACATTATCGGATTCTAGATGTTAGACTTAGGCAGTAACAGAAAGATTATAAGATGCTTTAGGTTAATATATTAGAGTAATGTACGCTCCTTGTACTCGCTGTTTAATATATTTTGCTTAGTCAGTCGGGTTATTAACTTATAATAGCTTCCTTCCTTATGCCTTTTATTATAAAAAGAAGGTATTATTATTAACTTCGCTTAAAATGTAACTATTAAACATTAATAGTATTGAAATCGTTAACCTCTCTTTTAGCTTCGCAAGGAATTCGGCGTTTTTTAACTTAACCTCTTTATAATTAAAAAACTTAGTATTACTAAGTCCTAAGGTATTATTAGTCTATATTCTAATAATTCTAAAACACAAGCTTTTACTAGAAGAAATAAGAAAATAAGGGTTATATATAGAGGTTATTATCTGTAGTCTCTAACAATAATAATTAAAATACATTAACTACTAATATATACTAGCCTCTGCTATTCCGTATAGCAGCTTAATTACAACCATAATAACGTCTAGCGGGTAAAGGTGTGCAATTTATACTAGAAGCTTTACAAGAATTATGCAATTAAGCTTTGTTTATAACTATATATATGTTTAGGTAATATCCCTTAACTAAGCCGTAATGCCTTTTCTTTTTAATAATAGAGTGAGAGCAATAATAAGCCTTTAACTAGCTCTTTATATTATTAGGGACTATATAAGAATAACTTCTTTTCCTTGGTTGCTATAGCCTTAGATAATATATTATAACTTTTTATATAGGGAGTTAGTTGCCTTACCTTTAACTTTTCTTACTATCTGTAAGCTAAAAAGTCTTTTGCCTCCGTGCCTTTGCAGGTTGAATTTTATAAATTCAAATATATTCCTAGCTAGTAAAGCATTAATTTCTGCTTTATTAGAGAGTTTAAAAGGTTTACTAGGTGTATTTATCTTTCCTTATATGTAGAGGTTAATTATAAGCTAAAAGTTGGCTTTTTCTTTTTTAGTAAGAAAAGCCTCTGCTTAAGGGTTTTTCTAGGGTCTTTTACGTCCTCTTTATAGTAGAATTGTTGCTTTGTTAGTCGGATTCTTATAAGTTTTGTTAATTTTGGCGTCTTCTTGCCCTTAGTTGTTTAGGCCATGGCCTTGCCCTCCTTAGGAACTTAAGGGTTTGTTATCTTAAACCGGGTCTTCCTTATAAGAAGATTCTACCTTTAGTAAGGTTATATATGGTTTAATAACTATAGACTAAAACTTTATAGGGCCATAAGGCATCTTAATAATATAAGTCTCTCCTTTTATTAAGAGAAGCTTATAAGGGCTAGTCTATCTGCCTTTTTTATAATAAATTTATATATTAGAATTTAAAGGAAGAGTATATATAGGCAGGGTTATTAGGCTGTTACGGGTATTAAGAGTATTATAGACTTAGCGCCTTACAAGACTATAACTTACTTTATTTATTACTTTTTAAAGTATCTTAGCTCTTTAGGCAACTGTAAAGCTTAGGGG
This sequence comes from Aciculosporium take MAFF-241224, assembly GCA_000222935.2. NCBI lineage: Eukaryota > Fungi > Ascomycota > Sordariomycetes > Hypocreales > Clavicipitaceae > Aciculosporium > Aciculosporium take. The sequence goes on from AFQZ01001045.1 coordinate 6,867, forward strand.
GGAATTATTTATTATCCTTAGATAGGTTTTAAAGACTAAGAGGGTGGGAATAAGGCTATTTAGACCAGCAGAGTCGTTAACTGCTTTAACAGCTATTTATAGCATTTGCTTTTTTAGGAAAAGACCGTTAGCTTTAGTCTTAATAATATTATATGCTCTGTGAAGAGGGGCATGATATTGCTTAAGTTTTTTAATACTATTATAAGCCTTAACGGGAACTTTGTTAATATTAATTAATAATAGTTAAGCTAAATGCCTAAATTCACTAAAAGTAAAATTCCTTCTGGTATTATAAACTATCCAGTCTAGGGGTCTAAGATATATATTAATCTAGTACTCTTTCAGGGCATTCTAGATATCTTAAGCTTTTTGTTATTAGGGTCTAAGAAAGCAGGCAGCTTAAAATAATATTGCTGAATCTATAACGTGTAGGACCGGCTTCTTGTTAATTTACATAATATTAACAAGGACCTTGTAGTTAAATTTAAAATCGTCTTTAAGAGTGAATTTAAATCTGCTTAAAGCTTTTGCGTTCATTTGGCATTAATGGCAAGCATACGTGATTCTTCCTATATTAGCCTTATTAAATTCTTTACTAGCCCTGGCAAGAAGGTTATTTAATCGGTTAATTAACAAATGACTAAATTAGCGATAAAGTTAACGGATTTTGGCTTTAGAAAGCATAAAAATAGCAGGTTCTTAAGAACTAGCTGTCTACTAAGGATATCCTTATTTCCTAATAATAGGTACCTTTTTGTCTCCTTAGATTAGAAGATTCTTAAGATTATTAAGTTTAACACCTATTCTATCTATATCTGTAATAAAATATAGGAACAGTGTGGCACTATTAAGCATATAGAAAGATATTATGCTAAAAATCGTTAGAAGCTTTAAAATACCAGTTAAAGTCATAGTACCGGCTTTAAAGGTAATAGTTTTTTAGTCAGAAGAATGCTTAATTATAAGGTTCTTTATAATTTTTATTAGAGTGTTAACTTAGCCTTAGCTAGTAGTTGAAATTCCTAATGCTCCTGTATCTAGAAGTATACTATAAAATGTATCCGCTGTATATCTTATATCTATAAGATACACGTGTTATTAAGGTTGTTTATTAGTATTATAGTTATAGAGGTCTTTAAGAAATAAGGCATGTTTAAAAGCATTATTCTGTAAGAAGTTTACGGTTAATTAGAAAAAGAGTGGGGGATTTAGTGCTTGTATAAAGAATATTATAAAGAAGAGAGTATTATAAGCATTTTCATTGTCTGGTTTCTCTTTTTCGTTAGTAGTAAGGAAAGCGGCATTCTAAGCGGCTTTTTTATGTTTGTCCTTACTACTATTATTAATAGTAGTAAGTTAGGCTATTTCGCCTTTATAGGCCTATAGGAATGCATAGTATTGGCATTCAGAGGGTGGTTTTTAGTATTTTCTGTTATTTTACTAAGTTGCTTTTGCTTTCTTCTGCTTAGAGGCAGGATGGTTAGTTAACTAATATCCTTCTTTATAGTAGATAAAGCATTTCTTTAAGCTTGCTCTGGCTTAAGGTTTTTTACAATATATAGCTTGTAAATAGCGTCGGTCTATAAACATTACTATGTTAGTGTTTTGGTCTATAGACTAGGCAATAAGGGCATTTAGATTATTATTAGTAGTTGTTAGTAACTGACTTATAAAGGTTAGTGGTATATCCATTGCTAAAAGGCAATTTCAAAGATTACTAATAAATCCTTTAAAGGTTGGCACATTCCTGAATTTAGCATTGTAGAAATCGTTGTCATTTTCTATTGCTTATTATACTTAATAAAGAAGGATTATATCTTATTTAAGAGGGTTATAAAGGCTATTAAATATCTTTATAAGTTAGTTAAGAAGGATTTCTAACCATTCTGACTTATTCTTTATTAGATGTTTTATAATAATATAGCAAAGGCATAGATCGGCAAATTGTGTTTTATAGAAGCTCTTATTCTTAGGTGTTTTAAAGTAATTCCTAATGTTCTAAGTTATCTCCTTAAATAGAATTGTCTTTACTCTAAAGTATTTAAGGAAGTATGTATAGGCTTTACCTTAAAGCATAATAGGGAAGGCTTTTAGGTAAAGTAAGGGGGAAACTCCTGCTTAAGAATATTTCTCTTTAAAATGTAATAACTTCTTATTAATAAAGTTATATACTTCTCTAGAATATTATTATTCTTTTTAGTAAAGTCTCTTAAGAGTATTAAGGGCTTTTTAATTACTGTTAGAAAGTATTCCGGTTAGGGTTTATGGTTCTAGGGGAGGGTCTTTAGTTAAATAAAAATCTTTATTATTAAAGTCCTTATTATTAGAAAGTTTAAGTTATTAAATCTCTTTTCCTTTCTTAGTTACTTTTTCTAGTAAAGGTTTGTATTCTGTGTTAGGGTTAATGTTTAAGATATTAATAAGATCTTTAGAAATATTCAATCTTAATCCTCTGGCTGTTTTAACACTATTGTTATTAAGGTAATCACAAAGGGTATACTTAAGGTTGTTATTGATTTTATCAAAAGTATCCTTAGTTTAATTTTCATAGTCCCGCTAGAAGTTAATAAGGAGATTATGCCCTTTTCCTTCGTTAAGAATATAGTAGTTAATTGTATATGCAATACGGTTATTAATCTGTTGCTTAGTAGCTGTATTAACATTAATATTATTAACTAACTTAGTCTAATTCCAGAATAGAATTAAACAGTGCTTGTAAAGTTTTTAAAGAAGAGTACTCTTTAGAAGTTCTCTTCTATAAATATCTTTTTAGAGTTATTTATTAAAATCATCCATTTTTCCTTAGCTTAAAGACATTTTAGTGTTTTAGGCTTTATGTTCAGTACTAATTAAAGCGGTTGGCGTTGGTTCTCCGTAAATAATAGTAAAGATCTGGTTTTAATTATAGACAAGTAACAGTTAATAATAAGGGAGAAGATCCATAAGAATTAAGTCTTCTTATAATTATAGATAAGTAGCAAAAGTCAACAATTAAAGAAATAATCCTTTGGTTAGTATAATATTAGAATTTCTCGTAGTTATATAAGTAAAAGCATTCGGACGAGTCTCTTCTATGTATAACCTAATAAATCTGTGGTTATTAGTAACCACTAATTAGTATTAGTAACGCTTAGGTTATAAGTATACTGTAGCATAAATATAGGGGGGGGGGTTTAATATTTAATTCATTTATATCTCTAAAAGAAGGGAAGAAGCAGGCTATAATGCGGAGGTATGGTATTGTGGCCACGTTACAGCCCTCAGGTCATATAACCTGTAATCTAGCTAATTAGGGTGCGTGCATTCTGTATGCAACCTACAATTCCTAGTTAATCCGGCGTATCCCTTCTATCATCCATACGAGCGATTCCGACAAATACAATACATGTATTGTTTGTATTGTACCTACTTTTTTAATATTTTAATATTTTAATATTAATTATAATTAAAATTTATATAAAAGGTAGATTTTTTTATAATAATATTTAATATTATTTTAATTAATATATATTATTTTTTTAAAAATGTACTTATTTATTATTATTATTATTATTATTGTTGGAATCGCTCGTCTTAAGGATGGAAGGGATACACGATAGTAACCGGGAATTGTAGGTCATACGCACAATGCACGTGCCCTGATTGGCTGGATTACTATGTTATGTGACCTAGGGCAGTACTATGGCCATAACACTACACTTCTACATCGTCCCCCTCTTTTCCCTTTAAATAATTAATAAGAATATAAACATCAGACCTTTATTACCCCCCTGTTATTACTACAGTAATTATACCCTGTGAAACCAGCACTAATTAGTGGTTATTATAACCACAGATTGGCCAGAAATTAACAGAAGAGACAAACTTCCAATATAACACACTTATTCACTTAATTACGTAGAATCCGTTGTTTATGCTACTTAAAAGCAACTTTTTCTATTATTATTAACTTTTACTACTTGTTTATAATTATTAAGAAAGTTTCTTTATAGAATTTACCCCTTATTGTCAACTTACTACTAGTTCATAATTAAAGTATCTTCTTTGCTATCTATTATAGAGAAAACACTAAAAATGGCTTTAACTTCCACTACTAGAGCTGATTAACCCATTTAAGACTCCCTTTCTATAAAACTCTAAAAGTATTTTAACTACTTTACAGAGAAATAGGCCGAAGCTAATAAACAAATTAACCCTAAAAAAGCTATAACTTCTAAACTTTATAACAAATTTGCCTACTATATTAACTAGTACAAATCTAGTAACCAGTAAGGTACTAGGTTTCTGTTTATATATTAAGAAGACTTTAAAGGATAGAATGCCAACATTTTTAAGAAGATTACCCCTAAGGTTTAATAAGTACTTTAAGATATTCTTTAAGATTAAGGAATTAATATATAAAAAGGATTGCAAAGACTAATTAACTATATACTTGCTAATTTAGTTAGTATAAATAATTCTATCTTCTTTCCTAATGGAAAGCTCCTGACAGAAAACAACACTATTAACACGTTAATATTAATAATAACCTTACCTCCCCCTAACCCTCCTAACCCTCCTACTAAAGAAATAATAATAAAAATAACAATCCCCTCTCCCTTAAAATAATAAACTATATTAAAGAAAATCACTAATATAGACTAAAAAGCCTTAAACTCCCTTGCTAGAGTTTATAATAGGAAAAACAAGTATTTTAGAGCACTTTTTAACTTTATATATCCTAAAGTCCTAATTTTTAAGGATATCTGCATAGTATAAGGAATTTCGCCTAAGTTATACCTGTTTGCACTATTAATAATGCTTACAGGCAATGCCTATAAGTATTACCTTAAGAAATTTAGCGGAAGACTTATTTTATTTAACATAATAACTAAGCAGATAAAGGAAAACTTTAAGACTAAAGAAAATCGAAAATTCTACTAAATACGATTTTAAGAGATAAAGTTTTATTATATTACAGCTGAAAATCTAATGAAGACTAAACTTAAATGTTTGGAATTGATGATTTAATAGCTCTTAGACCTATTTAATAGTCTTTACCCCCTCTCTAAGAAAGATATAATCCTTAGGCGCTAACTAGAAATATCTGTTTAAGATAGCCCCGAATTTAACTAAATAACCTACGTCTGAACCAATACCTATAAAGGCGTAGTTAGTAATATTCGCCGCTGCCTTATAACAAAAGATATGATAAAACCTGTTTTGAAATCATCTATAAGCTAATAAATTGCAAGAGAAAGCAAGTATTAACCTTAAAACACTACCCTAAGCACTAACATGGTCTTGTTTACTAACTGACGATATTTACGAGCTTTCTAACCCTAAAATAAAGCTGGATCTAAGAAATGCTTTATTTATTGTAAAGAAGGATATTAGTTAACTAACTATCCTATCTCTAAACAAAAGAAAGCAAAAGAAACTTAGTAGAGCAACTAAAGGCATAAATCCCCTCCTTCTAAACGCTAATTTCATGCATTCTTATAAGCATTTAAAGGTAAAGACAAAGAGTTATTACCCCTGGACAGCAGGGATAAGGATAAACATAAAAAAGCTGCCTAGAACATAGAATTTGTTGCCTTTAAAGAAGAAAAAGCATAAAGCAATGGAGAAGCATAAGAAACCCTTACGTTTATGACTTTCTTTATATAAGCACCTAATCCCCCTCTCTTTTCTGCCTTAACTGTAAATTTCCTGCAAGATAACGCCTTTAAACACGCGTTATTTATTAAAGACCCTTACAACCGCAATACTAATAAAACCACACAAAAGCAGGTATTTCTTGTGGATTTATAATATACCATGGAAACGTTTTATAGTATCCTCCTAGATACTAAAGCAGCCGGAATTTCAACTGCTAGCTAAGGTTAAGTTAAAGCCTTAATGCGCCTTATAACAGACCTTACGATCAAGCCTTCTTCTAACCAGAGAACCATTAACTTTAGTGCCAGAAGTACGACCTTAAATAGCATTTTAAAGCTTCCTATAATCTTTAGTACGATTTCTTTTTATATTCTTAATAGTACTATGCCTTTCCTATATTTTATTACAAATATGAATAAAATAGGTGTTAAGCTTAATAATCTTAAGAACCTCCTTATCTAAGGAGAAAAGAAAGTACCTATTATTAGAAAATAAGGACATTCTTAGTGGATAATTAGTTCCTAAGAACCTGCCGTCTTTATGCTCTTAATAGCAGAAATTCGCCAACTTTATTGTCGATTTAGCCACCCTTTAATCAACTAACTACACAACCTTCTTGCCAAGGCCGGTGAAGATTTCAACAGAGCTAACATAGAAAAAATCACACATGCCTATTACTAATATTAGATAAACGCCAAGGCTTTAAGTAGATTTAAGTTCACTCTTAAAGACAATTTTAAATTTAACTATAAGGTCCTTATTAATATTATGCAAATTAATAAAAAGCCTGTCCTTTATGTTATTAACTTAGCAACTTCATTTTAAGCCGCTTACTTTCTTAGACCCTAATAATAAAAAGCTTAAGATATTTAGAACGCCCTTAAGGAATGTTAGATTAATATATATCTTGGTCCCCCAGACTGGATAGTTCATAATGCTAGAAGAAACTTCGCTTCTAGCGAATTTAGGCATTTAGCTTAACTATTATTAATTAATATTAACGAAGTCCCTATTAAAGCACATAATAGCATCGGAAAACTTAAGCGATATTACGCCCCTCTTTAAAGAGCATATAATATTATTAAGACTAAAGCTTACGGTTTTCTCTTAAAAGAGCAGATACTTTAGATAGCTATTAAAGCAGTTAATAACTCTGCTAGCCTAAATGGCCTTATTCTGACCCTTTTAGTCTTTAGAATATATCTAAGGATAACAAATAATTCTCCCCTAAGCCTTAAAGTCGCTTAGAGAGCTAAGATGCTTTAAAAAGCAATGGATAAAGCAAGGCACAGCCTTGTAAGGCGTTAAGTCAATAATACCCTTAACACTCGAAATAGCCTAATAACCCTACTAACATATAATCTCCCCTTAAACTCTAATGTATAAGTTTATTATAAGAAAGGTAAATAGACTAGTTTATATAAGCTTCTTTTAATAAAAGGAGAGACTTATATTATTAAGATGCCTTATAGCCCTATAAAGTTTCAATCTACAGTTGTTAAGCCATATATTACTTTGCTAGAAGCAGAGACTTCTTATAAGAATAACTAAGCTTAAAATGAAAAAGCTATGGGAATAGCTTTAACCTCCTAAGAAGGGCAAGGCCTATGCCTAAACAACCTAGACTAGGAAAACGCTAAGATTAATAAGATTATTCACAAGACTTCCCCCAATGAAATTATCCATAAGACTCCCCCTAATAACCCTATGAATCTAACACAAAGAGGCCGTAGAAGACCTTGGAAATACCCTCGACTAGAAGCTTTTCTTATAGAGAAAGAAAAGGCAGATTTTTAACTTATAATTAACCTCTATATATAAGGAAAGATAACCACGCCTGGAGAACCATTTAAACTCTCTAACAAGGCCGAGATTAACGCTCTACTAGCAAGAAATGTGTTTAAATTTATTTAATTTAACCCTTAAAAGCATAAAAACAAGAGACTCTTTAGTTTATAAATAGTATATAAGATTAAGGGCAAAGCAACTAATTCCCTATATAAAAAATCGCAATATGTTATTTAAGGCCATAGTAACTATAGGAAAGAGGTTATTCTTATATAGTCCCTAACAATTTAAAGAGCTAGCTAGAGGCTTATTATTGCTCTTGCTCTATTACTAAAAAAAGAAGGCATTATGGCTTGGTTAAGGGATATTACCTAAGCATACGTGCAATTACAGACAAAGCTTAATCGCATAATTCTTACAAAGCTTCCAGCATAAATTACACACCTCTACCCGCTAGATATTATTATAGTTATAATAAAGCTGCTATACAGAATAGCAGAAGCAGGCACATATTAGTAGTTAATGTATTTTAATCATTATCGCTAAAAACTCCAGATAATTACTTCTACCTATAACCCATATCTACTCATTTCTTTAAAGGAAAGCTCTTGTTTTAGACTTATTAGAATGCAGACTGATAACACATTAGGCCTTAGTAATACTAAATTCTTTAATTATAAAGAAGTTGAATTGAAAAATGCTGGATTTCTTATAAAGCCAAAGCAACGCCTAGAGAAATTAATACTGTTAATGTTTAATAGTTGCATTTTAAGCGAAGCTGATAATAACATCTTCTTCCTATAATAAAAGGCATAAGGAAAGAAGTTGTTAGAAGTTAAACAGGATAATTAAGCTTAATATATTAAGCAGAGGGCTTAAGGTATATACATTACTCTTATCTGCTAACCCGAAGCCTCTTACAATCTTTCTATTACTACCTAAAGTTAATAACCAGAACCTAATAATATAACAAAGCTTAACAAGAGGCTTAAGTGGCAAATTAACAATCAGACTCGTGTTCTTTACTATATACCTCTCTTACTAAAAAATGCCTCCCTTTATGTTTTTATTAATAGCTCCTTTGCTAATAATAAAGACCTTAGCTTGTAAATCAGCTATATAATTATTCTTAGAAATAAGGAAAGGAACGTTAATGCCTCTGAATTTATGCTTATAGGCAACATCGTAACCTACAGCTCTATAAAATTTAAAAGAGTTATAAGGAGCGCCTTAGCATTAGAGCTATACAGAATGGTCTAAGGAGTTGATATTACTTATATAATAAGTATAACTTTAAGGATTATTACCAATTAATTAAACAAGCTAAACATCCTAATCGTAATATGCACTAACTCTTTTTTATTATATAAGTGTATTGTTAAGTTAGGTACTATAAAGGAGAAAAGGCTTATAATTAATATTATAGTGCTATAACAGTTATATAAGCAAAGGGAAATCGCGGAAATCCAATAAATAAATAGCTATAATAACCTTGCTAACGCAATAATAAAGGCTTCCCTAAATAAAAGCCTTAAGACCTTTATAACTAAGAATAAGGCTCGGATTAAAGTAAAAGGTTAGGTAAAGAGACCGGTATTAAGCGTTAAAGCTAAAGCTGCTTAAGCGCGCAATAAAGAGTTTAAATTCAATAAATCTAAACGCGATTAATTAAGGGACTTTAAGGATGCTCTGGACTAGGGAAAAGTTATTTATTTAGTGTTTTAGAGCAATTTCTCTTTTTTAATAAAGAGAGAGTTTGCAAGTATTAGAATCGCTTGTCTTAAGGATAGAAGGGATACATAATAATAACCGGGAATTGTGGGTTATACGCACAATGCGTATGCCCTGATTAGCTGGATTACTATGTTATGTAACCTAGGGCAGTACTGTGGCTATAACACCACACTTCTGCATCGTCCCCCTCTTTTCCCTTTAGATAATTAATAAGAATATAAACATTAGACCTTTGTTACCCCCCCGTTATTGCTGCAGCAATCACACCCTGTGAAACCAGCAATTATTATCTTTATTATATTATTATAATTATTATTTATTAGTGTTATTATTAAATTACTCTAGATAGCTAGGCTACTTTCTAGTATATTATTTAATAATTTATATAGGAATGTAATAGATTCAAGCTATAAGCTGGACCTTTACGGACGGAGGGTTGGCTATATTACATAAGCTATACATAAGCAGTATAGGTTTTATTTATATATATATTTATAAAGTTATATTTATAGTTTTAATTAGGCTTTTCCTTTTTTTATCCTTTTTATAAATAATAATATTATTTTATTACTAGTTTATAATTATATTTTTAAGCTAAACCTTAATATTTATTATTAATTTTTAATAAATATAAAATAATATAGTTTAAAAACTATATACTATTTACTATAAAATTAATAAAAGATATTAATAACTATATTATAAGAATAAATATACTTAATATATAGCAACTTTATTAATAAATATAATATTTATAAGAAGTAATTAAGTAGTAATAATAACTTCTTTTTAGTTATATTATATGTTAAGGTATCCGTTAGCCTCACAGGTCTTTATAGTAGGCCTTTGGGTCTTAGATGCCCTAAAGGCTATATATACATTTTAGCTACATAGCTAGTTAGCTATAATAACATTATTAATACATATACCCTTTATTAAGTTATAAGCCCGGTGTTAGAATCGCTCGTATGGAGGATGGAAGGGATATGCCACATTAACCAGGAATTATAAGTTATATACAAAATACATATACCCTAATTAGCTGGATTATAAGTTATGTAACCTAGGGCTATACCGTAGCTATAACACTATACCCCCGCATTATAGCCTGCTTCTTCCTCTTAGAATATATATAAATTAATTATTAGATTTTACCCCCTTTATATTTAGACTATAGTATACTTATAACCTAAGAGTTACTAATACTAATTAGTAGTTGCTAATAACTATAGATTTACTAGGTTATACTGAAAAGAAACTTGTTTAAATGCTTTTACTTATATAACTATAAGGAATTCTAATATTATACTAACTAAAGGATTATTTCTTTAATTATTAACTTTTGTGTTACGGTTAAAGGTCTACTAGTAGAGTGAAGGCTGTAGTTAAGCGTATTCGAAGCTAGATAGCTATAGGTAGGGTTAATAATATAAATATTATATTTACTAGCCTCTTTATCTCTCTATAAAGCCTATCTCCCTATATACCTATATATAGCTAGGGCACGGCTTACCCTAGTAGGTTTTTATACCCTTATGCTCTTATCTTATAACTATCTTAATAAAGCACCTCCTCTTATTTATAATTACCCTTAATTACTATAAGTAGTCCTAGGTCTTATTTTCTGCTCCCTTATAACTCTCTTACTATAACCTAGTAAGCCTCTTTTCTTAAATATATAACTCTTATATTATTATTTATTATAACTTTACTAAATATATATATTATACTAAGCCTACCCTGCTTTTTATCTTTTTAACAGTAAATCTAATCTTATAATAACCTTATAGTAAGGCCTCTACTAGGTTCTAGCTTATACTTATTCTTAATATTAACTCTTATAACATTGCTAATATCTCTTATAATATATTATGTGTATACTCTGCTACCTTACTGCTATTCTCCTTTTATAATTCCTTATAATGTCTTATAAATTAAAGTTCCTTTTTAGTACCTAGGAATTCTTTAATTTATTATACCCTTTTTATTTTACTAAGTATTTACACTACTTACCTTAATACTTATATATTATAATATGCTTAACGTTATATAATTCCTAGTTATAAATAAATAGCTATAATATTACTATAGCCTTATTAGAATTTTGACCTTTATATAGCTTTAAACTTATAATATTAAATATATTATATAGGTATATATCATTTAAAAGCTTTAGATAGTAGGCTAGTTTATATACACTTACTTTCTTTAGAACTTTAAAAGGTTCTAAATACTTTACTATAAGCTTTTTGCTTAATTACTAAAGGTTAATATTCTTAGTTAATAAAAGCATATAATTACTTAATAAAAAACTTATTAAGCCTCTTTTCTTATTATAATGCTTTTGTTAAGCTTTATAGTGCATTTTATC
>AFQZ01001044.1:0-18441 GCA_000222935.2 Aciculosporium take MAFF-241224
GTCTTAGGGGTTTTTTTTTCTTCTCCTCTACCCTATATCGCAGGAACGAAATGGAAAAAAATGCTTTATCTTAGGGTTTTTTATTTTTTTCTTTCTCCTCTACCCTATATCGCAGGAACGAAATGGAAAGAAATGCTTTATCTTAGGGTTTTTTATTTTTTTCTTCTCCTCTGTCTTGAAAAAAAAAAAAAAAACTGTGTTAATTATTTTAGTCCATCATTTGTTTATCCAGTGAAACGACCGCTGTTCCTCTGTTTGTGTCGAGGATATAGGCATACCAGGCGGAATTGCACAGCACTCCCATAAGGGATGTGCATCCATCCATCCATCCCCCTTTTGACCCCATGGTCAACTGGTCAATTCACCAGTTTGCTCAGGCCTAGCTAGCACCGTACCTCGGGCGCATGCAATCCATCAATCAAACGCACGCTCTGTTCTAGTTTCTTCCTCTCCTAGACGCGGCGTGGGCCCGGCGTCGATGCCCGAGACGGCCTTCTTTCCCGGTGCGCCTCAATGAGGTTGGTTGACCTGATCGGTCATCCGAAACAGCCCCATGGCTGTTGGTGTCGTTGTACGTCCTAGACAGACAGACAGACACACACACACATACACACACATACACACACACACACATACACACACACATACACGGGAGAACAAGAAAACGGCATACTTGACTCCGTTTCTCGTTTCAAAATGCCCAGTCCCCCTTGAGGTGAGGTGGGAAATAACACGGGGCCACCCTCCCTACGCGGCTTCGCCACAAAACAGGACAAAGAAAGTGCACGTGACATTCGTCACAAGCACAAAGGCCCATCCAACTCCGACAGCCAGAGAAACAATCTTGGTCCCCAAGCAAGGTGAAGAAACAAATCCCTTGTTTCTGATTCTCACCAAGGCCCCTGTCACACGCTCACAACGTGACCCGTCGTCTCAGATCGCACGCAACCCCATGTCCTGCTTTGCGACCCCCATGAACGCAGTTCTGCCTGCAATCTCCCTCCCTAGATTCATTCTCTGCGCTGCGAGCCAGCATAATCCTCCCTGCGGGACCCGTTTTTGGCACACCGGCTTTTCGTCATGCGCCCTGCGCGGATTCTATTATTACACATGGACGTGTCATGCCCAGCAGAGCTTGCGTGTTTGCCGTTCCCCCGCTGCCCTGGCTAAAAGAGAGCACACATATGTGCTGTAACGAAGAATGGCTTCGGGGTCCGGGGAAGCGAGGATGGGCCCCGTCGGAGCCTTGCTTGCCATGTATATTAGCCAGAACCATGTGGGACTTTTTCTTCGTCTTTTCTTTGGCGCGCGTCGACATGGTTTGCTTGGAAAAGGTATTACTGGCTGGACTTGCAACGCTCGTGACCTTCATGGATGGGTTACCAAACGAGACACGACGAGCGAGAAGGCTGCGACGTAGTGAATCCGAGCTCAGCGTCCGTGCAGATTGATTTTCAGTCCTTTTTGATGCGAGGCACGATCCTTGAGACAGAACGCGGATCAGGGCCTTGCATTCGACTTTTTTTTTTCCGTGCACGGGCAAGGAAGGGTGCGGGCGAGTGATTCACCCGAGTCTCAGAAAAAAAAAAAAATAAAAAAAATAAAAAAGGGTTCGACGCAAGGCCCGCGCGGTCAAAACCCAAAGCCATCCGTGAAGAAATGTGGCCATTGTGGTTTCGGACGTGACGGCATTGCGCGTTTGACACGACGGAATGAATGCATGCCCTCTGCTTTCGTGGTCTTGGCGAGGGACAAACTAACCCCAAGAGTGGCTAGAATCCGGGGAAGATGGAGGCCGACGTCGATTATGCTTCCTGTCGGCTGAATTGGCCTGGAATGCCCATGGGTGGGTGGGTGCGGAGTGACCCCAGCAGGCTCCTCCCCATGGACCCATGGAAAACGATTTTCAATCCATCATCTCTTGGCAATCTTGTTGGCTCGATCGGGTGTGCCAGCCGCTCGTCAAGCAAACGAGTGACGCCATTGCCGCGAGGGTGTAGAAACGGGTCGTTTGTTGTTGCGCGCGCAGAGCGTCTCTCACGTTCAAGTGTCCATGTCAGGGGCGGCCAAGGATGAGAATGACGCTTCTTCGCGATTCCAGCTCCAGTCTCGTTGAGCTGAAAAGCAAATAGCAGATGACTGTCCCTGGACTGCACACAGGAACCAGCAACTTCCAGAACTCGACATGCCTTCTTTTCTGCCGGTCGCTTAATTCAGCCTGTTTCCACGTGGATGGATGGATAGACACATCGTGGCCGTTTGTCGTATATGCATGTGTCATGGGCAAATGTGGGATCCCACCATGGTCTCGTTTATTCTTGGTCATCTGGGTCGTATTTATTCCGAGAAATGAAGCCAAGGTGAAAAGTTGGGGAATAGTTCAGCTGGGGGCATCGGTACCTGATACCGGTAGCCGGACAGCTCTGGGCAAAGGCCACGACGACGACGACGACGACGACGATAATGATTACTTGGTGCCATCAAATGTAACGGACCGCAACCACGCCTCCTGTCAGCTGACAAGCCGGTTGGTCGCAATTCCACGGCTGCTTCGGCGTTGACGCCAACAAAGGCGGATGCCATTTTCTCCTGGTCCCGCGGTTGCGTCCAGGTGCTCATGAGGAATCATGCATGTAGTACAAAAAAAGGTGCGCCGTGCCCGCCGCGCATTGTCGGCAAGACGAAATCTCATTCAACGGTATGCATTTCTCGACATCATCACCCGCGAAACCAACCCGATGGAGATTTGGCATGAGAAAAACCCCTGCAACGCCACGAGCATACCTCGTGGGCACCCGCAAATTGGCTGCGGGGATCAGGACAGCCAACTTCAAAAGGGGAAAGAATTGGGTGCAAGGGCCTTCTTTTCTCATGACCTCCCCAGTGGGGGCCCAGCTGGCTTCCATCTAGCCGATGAAAATTTTACTTGTGGCTTGTTTTGTCATATCGTTGTAATCCTGAGCAGCCCGCCATCGATTGCCCTTTTCGTGACAAGTTTGCGCGGCCACGCGGCCACACCCGTCCCTTTGTTCTTCAGTACTGTGACGATTCTGCAGCCACCGGACAGGTTCTGCCTCGAGACGTCCTCACAGCTCGGTCAAATATGTATAGCAGTGGCTGCTAGACGCGCCCGTAGCAGGAATAGTGTCAACAAGTACGGCCGAGAATAATCCCACTTGAACTCGGAGACCCGTATTCCTGTGGTGACACAAGACGGGGCGCTCTTTGCGCCGCGTTGGTAGTTGGGCTGTGTTTGAGAGGAACAACGCGACGACGACAACAAGTCAGTCCGCGCTTGACCGGCGACATCTCGGGCCTCATCAAGATTCAAATCCGCCAAGTCGATGATGCAGCAACATCAGACGCCTGCCCACGTATAAACAGGCCGTCTGACGGATCGGCGCCCGTTGCAAAAACGGTGCGCCTCCATTTCTGTATAGTATGGGAATCGAATTTGCGCCATCCGGCCATCACAAATTCACACCGCTCGCTGCTCGGGGAGTGTACATGTGTACATACATGTACAAAGTACCTACATATTGTATGTACATACTTCCTAGTAGGTAGGAAGTAGGTAGGTAGGTAAGTAGGTACGCATCCGGCCCGCAGTCCCGATGTGCGTCTTGTGATCATCCATATAGCCCAAGGCTAAAATACCGCTAGTGAGCGTTGGCGCCAATGAAGCAACGGTTGGCTGTGTGTGTGTGTGTGTGTGTACCTTTGTCGAGATGGGGAAGAGGGCTCACAACAAACGCATAAACGGCCTTGACTGGTAGTTGATTCCCGCTGTCGTTCCATTTTCGAAATATCTCCGACTAATCCTGACCCCGGTGCCACTCTGCTTGCGTCTCAAAATGGTCAGCAAGCTTACCCAGGTTCTCTCAACTCTAGACCTAGCGCGGGAAAGGAAGCCAGTCGGCCGTTTCCAGCAGCTCTCTCCAGCAAATAGACGGATCCCCCCTCTCAGCCTTGTTTCTTCTTCCCACCGGCCCTTCTCGGCGCTTCTCTGCCAACCGATGTGGGCCACAGTCTCGAATCTGCACCCTCATCGGCGCTACCTCGCAAGCTAGGGTCGGTCAAGACCCCACAAATCTCCACGCGGGTTCCCCGTAAACGCGCCTGCAGGCTTCACGCGTCCACGTCTGGTCCCAGGAAGTCAGTCCTCTGAGAGCTCGGTTGAGCTGAACATGGCCCTGGAATCTGTAGCCGATAAAACTTTTCCTTGTTTAAAACTTTTCTTTGTTTTCTCACTGGCGCATGACGGCCTGTGCGCTGCGGCTTCTTCCTAGCCTCTTCGCTTGCTAAACAAGTCCGGGGAAAGCTCCGCTTGCGTGTCTGGACAGACGGTGATGCGTGGGTGAAGTGAGCGAGCGCGCGCTCCTCGCCACCCCTGCATCACTTGTTGCTCATCTCATTTTCAAACATGCGCTCCAGACCACATCCGAGGCACCGCATAGCATGCTCCCGCAACGCAGGACGCCCCTTTGGGGGCCCGCCCAGGGACAGCATGTTACATAGATGGCAACCCCGGGGCAAAGTTTGATCGAGAAAGTGCTCCGTCAGCTCGTAGGATAAAAAGTCGACCTCACCCCCCTTTTTTACCCTTCCCATCGTCGTGTTTTTTTTTTGGTGTCTTTGCTCTTCGTGTTGTCAGTTTCTCTCGGCCCGTACAAACGCAAGTGTGCCTGTGTCATACTGCAAAATCCGAGACATTGAAACCTATCCTACCTTTTCTCAACAAACCTTTGAGACAAGATCAACAACAGCAACACGATGCCTAAGCAATCGGACCCGGACCGAAAGGCCTCGGTCACCCTTCATACTGCCTCCGACGTTGAGCAAATTGAGGCTCCCGTCACCTGGAAGGCCTATCTTCTTTGCGCCTTTGCATCTTTTGGTGGTATCTTCTTTGGTTATGATTCCGGTTACATCAATGGTGTACTGGGCTCCAGGATCTTCATTGACGCCGTCGAATTTGTCGGCGCCAAAGAGGTCTCAGAATCCAAAACTTCCTTGATTGTCTCCATCCTCTCTTGCGGAACCTTCTTTGGCGCCTTGATTGCCGGTGATCTTGCCGACTTTATCGGCCGTAAATGGACCGTCATCCTTGGTTGTGTCATCTATGCATTCGGTGTGGTAGTCCAGATGATTACCAGTCCCTCTCACGCCCTCGGTCCCATCGTCGCCGGTCGCGTCATTGCCGGTCTGGGCGTCGGTTTCGAGTCTGCCGTTGTCATTCTGTACATGTCTGAAATTGTGAGTAGTCGACCCGACTTTCACCAGCTGATTGAAGTTTCTCTCTGATGGAGAGGAGAAGCATCCAGACAAGTATGACTGACTGCTTTTCGCATCACCGCAGTGCCCTCGCAAAGTTCGTGGCGCCCTCGTTGCTGGCTACCAGTTTTGTATCACCATCGGCATCATGCTGGCCTCCATTGTTGTCTACGCCACCAAGGACTACAACAACTCGGGCGCCTACCGCGTTCCCATCGCCATCCAGTTCCCCTGGGCTTTGATCCTCGGAATCGGCTTGCTCTTCCTGCCCGACTCTCCCCGCTACTTCGTCAAGAAGGGCCAGATCCAAAAGGCCGTCGATGCCCTCTCTCGCGTCCGTGGCCAGCCAGCCAACTCCGAGTATGTCCAGTCTGAGATTGCCGAAATCATTGCCAACGAGGAATACGAGCGCGCCCTCATCCCCTCCACCACCTGGTTCGGTAGCTGGGCCAACTGCTTCAAGGGCAGTCTCTGGAGTGCCAAATCCAACCTTCGCCGAACCATCCTGGGCACGTCTCTCCAGATGATGCAGCAGTGGACGGGCGTCAACTTCATCTTCTACTACTCGACCCCCTTCCTCAAGTCGACTGGCGCCATCAGCAACACCTTCTTGATCTCGTTGATCTTCACGCTCGTCAACGTTTTGTCGACCCCGCTCTCCTTTTGGACGGTGGAACGATTCGGTCGCCGTACCATCTTGATTGTCGGTGCAGGCGGTATGCTCATCTGCCAATTCCTGGTTGCCATCATTGGTGTCACGGTTGGCTTCAACCACACTCACCCGGACCCGGCCGATCCCACCAACAGCCTAGCAAACAACATCCCTGCGGTCAATGCTCAGATTGCCTTCATTGCCATCTTCATCTTCTGGTTCGCCTCCACCTGGGGACCTGGCGCTTGGATCGTCATTGGCGAGATTTTCCCTCTTCCCATCCGATCTCGCGGTGTCGGCCTGTCCACTGCTTCCAACTGGCTTTGGAACACCATCATTGCCGTCATCACCCCATACATGGTCGGTGAAAAGCGTGGAAACCTGAAGTCATCCGTCTTCTTTATCTGGGGTGGCCTGTGCACATGCGCCTTCGTTTATGCCTACTTCCTGGTCCCCGAGACCAAGGGTCTCTCGCTCGAGCAGGTTGACCAGATGATGGAACAGACCACCCCCCGCAACTCGGCCAAGTGGAAGCCAACCACCACATTTGCCCAGACGGCTGGTACTGGCCAATACGCTGAGAAGCCCCTTGCTGGCGCGTGATCTGGCGCGTGAGGTGTGTTTTTTTGCTAGGAGGATTGGGAGTTGCGTTTAATGATATAGGAAGAAAGTTGTGACGATAGTAGATGACATACCCAAATTCGGTGCGGAAAAAGTCCTTTTTGCATGAAGGACCAAATACTTATACCAATTAGATATCGTTCAATATACACGTACATTATTCGTGCCCAGTTTTTCAAATCGCATTGTGTATTCCCGAGTAAAGCAGAGCCATCTTGCCAGAGTGCAGTGCTGACTGTAGTGGATGAGATGGGTGTCGATGTGTAATACCTGGAATGTATTTGGTTCATACGAGAAGAAAAAACATGACGATTCGCACTTGGCCGCCCTCGATTAAAAAAAATATGAAGAAATCTACCTACTACCTTCCTGACCAGATTAGACAGCTGCTCACAGCTGTCTGGAAAAAACTAGCGTTGGCTGAACGGGCCGCAGATCTGCCTTCACGATTAAAGAGGAAGGAACAAAAGGTCTGCGTCACGTGGCACCACACCCTTGCGGAAACACTCGACTTGGCAGGCGGACGGCGCCATGATGGTTTTTCTTTCTTCTTCTTTTCAATGCATGCCTGGATATGCAAGTCAGCACAACCGATTTTAAAAGATGCAGACCGCTCATGAGCGTAAGCGAGAATCCGGGTCGGCAAACATGCGGCCCGTCCTTCTCTCAGAATCTGCGTATGTGCGGTGGCGTGGCGGATTGGCGCGATCCATGTGATGTGTCGCAAAGTCGTGACGGCATCAGTTCCCGAGTCTACCGTGGCTGAGTCAGTCCATCGGACACTAACACCGCGGGGACCCCAACATAGTGCGGCGCCATGAATAATGAATGGCCTGTTGCGTCTGTCCGCCTCGTACAAAGGGCTTGTGCTTTCCCTGACGCCGGCCATCATTCTGCGAGTCTGCCAGAACCTTTCGTTTCAGAGGGGGGGGGGGGAGAAAAAAAATCGCCTTCCCACGCGCATCGGTTTCGCGGGCTAGCAAGCAGTACCTAGAAAGATCCCTATCATATCAGTGCCCCGTCAAATTCTGTCGACCATGGTAGTGGTTTGCAAGAAACCGCTTTCCCAAGTCTTGCCCCCGCTCGTGTTGGGGACGGGCACCTTCAATTATCAATACAACTCGGATCCGGCACAGATGCCGTATGTCGACATTGTTGGGCGAGCGCTGGAACACGGCATTGCGGCATTCGACACCTCGCCATACTATGGTCCGTCCGAGGTCTTGCTCGGCGATGCGCTTCGCAAGTTGTCACCGCGCCCGGCTAGAGAGAGTTATTTCCTCATCACCAAGGCTGGACGGATCGCGAGCAATGAGTTCGACTACTCGCCGGCGTGGATGCGTTACAGCGTTTGCCGAAGCCTCGAGCGGCTGAACACGCCATGTCTCGACCTTGTATATACTCACGATGTCGAGTTTGTCTCGGCAGGCGAGGTTCTCGAGGCTGTCAAGGAGTTGCGGCGCATGCGAGACAAGGGCCTCATTCGTTATGTCGGCATCAGCGGCTACCCGATTGAGGTGCTGGTTTCGTTGGCGGAGATGATATTGGAGAAGACAGGCGAGCCTCTTGATGCAGTCATGTCGTATTCTAATTTCACGATTCAGAACAGCCAGCTGGGCCGGGCGGATATCCTCGAACGCCTCCGCAAGGCAGGCGTTGCATGCGTTCCCAATGCCAGCATTCTGGGAATGGGCTTGTTGACGACGAGAGGCGCTGTCAGTGGCCCCGTCTCATCCTGGCACCCGGCGCCACCGCAGCTGCGAGAGGCATGTCAGGGCCTGGCCGGTATTGCGACAAGATGGGGGATGCGCCTGGAAGAAGTCGCGATTCGATGGGCGTTGGACAACTGGGCTCGCGTAGGCGCGCCCCTTGGCACCGCTGCGTCTCCGCGCCCTCTTGGTGCAGGCAGCCGAAGGAGGGAACTGGATACATCGGCTCGCGTTGGAGTGAGCGTCATGGGAGTGTCCAGCGTCGATGAACTCGAGGAAACGTGGGCGTTGTGGAAGAGCGTGGTGGCAACCGGCAACACCCCGGACGAGAAGGCAGACTTGGAAAGAGGCGGTATTGAGCGACTTGTCAGAGATGAGATGTGGCCTCGGCTCGGTGGGTGGAAAGACCATGCATGGGAGAGCGGCGGTCAGTCGTTTGAGAATATGAGAGAAAAGAAAGGTGCTGTTCCAGTGGACGCCGTTGCACACCGGTATGGATTGCTCACCACGGCAGAGGCTGCGCGTGGGTAGTGCGGAGATGGAGCGTCGACGGAGCGTCGATGGAGCGTCGACGAGAATCGCCTGGCCGCCTGCGCACCGCGAGCCTTGTTGTATGATTTGCCTTGATATATCATGGTAAGCTTATCATTTTCCAACCCATGATATATCATGCCACGGCCTCATGTGCAAGCTGCAAATGCCGCCCGTGTGTGTTGGAGGAGGAGTGTTGGGTCTGCAAATCTCGCAATGAGGTTGACGATGCTCGCTGGCACAAACCCGCCAAACCGGCTAAATTGCAACTCGGCCAACCAGCAACAAGGGCCCGTCACCGCTATGCAGTAGATGCAGCATCAAGGTGACCCCATTTGATTTCCATTTCCAACCAAAAGGCGCACCGCGTCCGCGCAACCAACGTCATGGCTCGAACGCCGTCGTTTGTCTCGCCGACGGCTCTTCTGGCTCTCAGCTCCCCCCCCCCACGCAAAAGTCTGCAGTGCTGCCGCATCATCGCACCCTCACACATCTCCTCGCCTTTCCCATCCCACATTGCGATCATCACCCAACCCAGCCCACCATCTGCCAAAACCCTCCCCGAGCCGAAGCTCACGAGTTCGAAAAAGAAAGCCCCTCGACCGATTCCTAGAAAAGGCCTGTGCCGTGCCCGCCCGCTCTCCCCCCATTCCCCATGGCAGGCGGACGAAAGGCGAAACCGGCGCCGGCTCCGCCATCCGCCTCCCGCCCAACCACCACCACCACCCTCATCCTCGACAACGGCGCCCACACGCTCAAAGCCGGCATCGTCACCCCCGGCAGCGAAATCCCCGCCCCGCGCCTCATCCCCAACTGCATCGCGCGGGACCGCTCCCGAAACATCTACGTCGGCGCCGAGCTCTCCTCGTGCCGCGACCACGGCGAGATCCAGCTCCGGCGGCCCGTCGAGAGGGGCTTCATCGTAAACTGGGAGGCGCAAAAGGAGATATGGGACCAGGTGCTGTTTGACGAGCGTCCTGGTCTAGGTCTGGGGTGCGACCCCTCAGAGACGCGGTTGATCCTGACGGAGCCGCCGAATGGGTTGCCGGTCTTGCAGACGAACTGCGATCAGGTTGTTTTCGAGGAGTATGGGTTTCGGAGTTATTATCGGGGGATTGGTATGTCTTTTTTTTTTTTTTTTTTTTTTTTTTTTTTTTTTTTTTTTAGAATATGCCCCTCTTGCAAAACACCCACCCAGTTGCTTGTTTATGCCAAAAGAAGCAAAAGAGGAAAGAAGAAGAAGAAGAAAAAAAAAAGAAAAAGAAGAAAAAACAAGAGAAACAAAAAGCCAACCAGTGCATTGTCCAACAGCCCCCTCCTTCAACGCCTACCACGACATCCAAGCCCTCTTCCAAACCCCCGAGCCCATCCCGACCGCGGCCAACACCCCCGCCGAGATCCTCCTCCTCATCGACTCCGGCTACTCGCACACGACCGTCACCCCCCTCCTAGCCGGACAGCCCCTCCAGCCGGCCATCCGCCGCCTCGACGTGGGCGGCAAGCACCTGACGAACCACCTCGCCCGGCTGCTCTCCCTCCGCCACTTCGACATGCGCAACGAGACGCTCATCGTCAACGACATCAAAGAGTCGGCGTGCTATGTGACGGCCGACTTTGCCGCCGACCTCGAAGCCACCTGGAAGGGCACCAGGGGCGCCAAACGCAAAAGGGCAGAGTCGACGGCAGCAGCAACAACCTCCGCCGGCGGCACCATACCGAGGGACTACGTCCTGCCCGATTTCCACACGCGCATGCACGGCGCGCTGCTCGACCACGCCCCCTCCTCCACGAGCCGCCTTCCCAACCGCGAGCTGTCTGCTGCGGGCGGGGCCGTCGACGAACAAGATGTCCTCACGCTGCGCAACGACCGCTTCACCGTCCCCGAGCTGCTGTTTAGCCCCCTGGACGCGGACATCCGGCAGCCCGGCCTCGCGGACCTCATCCGCCTCTCGCTCGAGCAGCTCCCCACGGGGCTCTGGCCGGGCCTCCTCGCCAATATAGTCGCCGTCGGCGGCAACACCCTCTTTGAGGGTTTCGTCCACCGCCTGCAGAGGGAGGTCGTGCAGCGCTTCCCGGATGATTGTGTGGTGCGCGTCGCGCGCCCGCCTGATCCCCTGACGAGTACATGGTGTGGGGCCGCGAACCTGGCTAGTCATGGGAACATCGAGAAGATGGCTGTTACCAAGGAGGAGTATGACGAGTTGGGTTCGACCTTGGTGGCGAGGAAGCTGGCTGGGGGGTTTGTATCCTGCTTGATTTGATTTGGGGGGGTTTTTATCTTGCCATTGAAACGAAGAAGAACAGGTTTCACGTTGGGGAGACGGCGGGGAACTACGGCCGACTTGAAAACGGGCGTACAAGTAAGAAGGAAAACTTGGGTCTCACCCGATCTTGTTTCGTGGCCTCCCGGTGTGGGCACAGGGGCAGGTACATGCAAGCTACGAGCTCTTCATGGTCAAGCCGGACAATGTTGCGCCGTAGAGGTCTAAATATGCCGACCGGTACGGGCCATGTACCCTGATCATGCGCCCCCCCCCTTCCGACATCACGAGGCAACAAGAACACATTGCAGGGCGGCTCCTTGTATTCCAAACGACTACGCTGCCCAAACCATGATTGGTTACGCACTTCGAGTCAGAGTGGTACAGATGGGTCTTACTGATCACGAGCACAAGAGTTGTGTTTCAAAAGGAAAAACTCAAAGAGGACAAAAAGAAAGCCAGTTTGACTATTCAATCAGAGTGTTGCAGATGGGTTGCTATCTGAGAAGAGTTGTGTCTCGAGGAAAAACTAAAGGAAAAAAAGAAACATTTTGATCATGTCGGTTATTACATCACATTGTCCTTTGTGATGGGTGCTTGGCCGGTTCGCAAAGACATTTCTAGACATCTTCCGAAACAAGCCTGAGGGTAGGGGACAAACAAATCGCTCAACAATTGTTCCGAACCGGATTCCACCTAATCCAGTTGCATCTCAGACCAGTGGCCTGGTTACCGCGTCACGCATCCTTCTTCGGCTCAAGTCCGCAGGGGTGCCGATCGCGGCAAGCTTCATTCGAGCCGACTTTGCGTCTCTGCAGTGGTGTTAGAGATGAGGTACCTCAACGTGAAGTACTTGGCGAGACTTACTGTCGACCCAAGCCCCTGCCTCGTGAAATACACCAATCACACTATCATGGCCATCAGTAAATAGTCAATGAGAATACATGGCAAGAACGAAAACCTACAAATTCAGACGACGAGCCCTCATTGTGCACAGTGCAGTATCCTGCACAGCATTTCTTGCACACCCGTTGCGTCTTACTGATGCATGTATCGCACTGGAAAAAGTTAGTTTTCAGGCAGTCTTTTGCGGTGAGGGAACCACTACCCACGTTGTCGCCGCATTCCCAGCAGCTTTTGGATACCCGATTCTGGAATCTCGTCAGCAGGGACTCTGAACACACTCGTAGCGACATGATATGGAAACAATGACTGCCAGATCTCTAGAGGGAACCCCGATGCTGCCCACAGTTCTGCATCACTCGCTTGCTAGATCAAGCCCAACCAAGCCCAATCAAGCCAGCGCCCTCTTGCTTTACGTGGACAAATTCCGTGCGTCGTGTGTTCGTGCCACTGCTATCGTTTTGCCAAGCATTGGAAACAATTGTCTTGTCGTACCTTGATCTTTGGTGCGCTGTCCTGCAAATCAAGCATCTGTGCATAACTTGCCACGCCATCCTCCTCATCCACTACAATCACGTTATTCATCGCGGTAAATGGTCTTTGACCGGGTAACTGGTAGCAGTTCTCGCACCACCACCTGTGGCAGCAGGCGCAATATCGTTTTCTCAGACAGTCGCCACATCGCGGAATGAACGATTGTCCCCTCTCTGATGAGCATGTCGCTGCGCGAACCGAGGATGTCATGATGGGAACTGGGCGCAGTAGTGGCAAATCTTGAGGCGAACAGGTCTTCTCCGTCACCAGGCCTTCTGGAGCCTTTCCGCAACCATCGCATCCGCCCACAGCGTGGGTAGCCGCGGCGGGTGCGTCGTGTGCTATCAAAAGTGATTTCCCAAACACGGGTGAGTTCCTATGCCGAGGACTTTGGCAGAGCACGGCATCAAAGGCGATGATGCCCTGACAGGCAATCATGCAGTTGATCCAGTCCACCGAAATTGGTCGTGAAACAAGGCGGCCCCTTTTGGACCACCAGTCATCGCCCTCTTGCTCCAATGAAGTGCGTCTACTCGTACCCTCTGCAGTAGCCTCCTTTGACCCAAACACGTAGAGAGCCTGGAGTCTTGGTAACCCCTTAGGCCGACTTGGTCGGCAGGCATACTGCAGAGCACCGCGGAGTTTGGCCTGGTTGAGGTTTTTGACATCGCGGATGGACAGGACACGAATGCTATACGAAGGATCATTGATAATCTCATGGCACAAATCAGAAGTCACTGACAGCCCATCGAGAATCAAGGTCTGGACATGTTGGAGGATATTCTGCTGACGGATGGCACTGAAAATGCCTCTCAAAGGTCCGGAGTAAAAGCTGCTTTTGGTTTAGCATTCTCTTTATTACAATGTCTTGGCTTTCGTTACACACTCACTCATCTTCAGTCACGTTCTCATCCATCTGGACATTGCGCCAGACTTCTCCGCCATTGTCGATTGCGTCGAAGTCAAAATTAGCTCTTTTTACCCGCGTGAGATCGAGATGACGAAACAAGCCAGGCGTGGTGTGGATGAGGGATCGAACATCTTTGCTTGTTGCCGAAAGCTGGAGAAGACTGTAAATGGGTAGGTAGGGTGCAATGTGACGGAGAATCAGAGAGTTATGAAGGACATCGAACAGAGATGTGGCAATTTCGAGCTCTACACGCGTTTGACCACCGGCGGTGGCTTGGCGCATGTCAGGCTGCCAAGTCTCACAATGATGGAGGGCGTCGAGGAAAGTCGAGAACGCGGAGTAAAGGGCACACACAGTATGCCTCAGGTCTGGGCTTTCATATGGTCGGACCGACAAGCTGATGCGCAGTTCTGGCGAGATGACGCTGGTGGATTGAAATTACAACGAGGTTGGGAGACTGTTGACAAAACAAAAATTGCCAGACTCTGTGGTGTAGGTTCTTGTCATGAAAACTTGTAATTGAAGGCCGAAGATGTGTGGATGGCTCGGGCCTACTGGCCGCAGATCAAGGAGGGCCCGGTAAATATATAAGCTGAGCCAGTCGGTTGAGGCTTAAATGGTTGGTCTCTTGTTGCGGATCAAGGAAGTAGGGATGCTCTGCAAGGTTAAGTATAGCCTGCCATGCCACGAGCGTCGTGCAACCTCGCCCAGACCGGGTTCGCCGCCCAGAACAGCCCCCCAGGTAACAGATTATCCTAGTCGAGTGAAACAGCAGCCGGTGTAGTATTGGAGCGTCTAGACAAGGGATAGGATGGCAGGCAGGTCACGTTGAAAGCGTGTGTGTGCCGTTGGAGAAGGGTGTGGAGAAGGGTGGTAGTTTAACAGAATCGTACGAAATGCGCAGAGACAACGGAAGCGATGCTGCTCGAGGTGGAATGATCATTGGACAGGGTTACTTGCATGGTGTTTGCAATATAATGCGTCCGGGTCTATACAGCGGCAGAAGGAGCGCCCCAGGTTTCAAAGGTCGAACGGAAGGAGCGGGCCAACGCGTGACGCTTATCGGCCCACGCGGGCATGAGTGTCTCTCGAAAGAGCTCCTGCACAGACTCTGGGGACCAAGGTGAATGAAAGAGGGGGGGGGGAGCGGACCAGTGACAGCCAATGGAGTTGACCGCAACTTGCTGCTCCACTGGACTCGTTGAATTGCCTCATCTCATCAATCTGCCAAAAGAACTTTATGACCAGGACGGTTGCACCCATCGAAATGCGGTGCGGCTGGCCCACCGGAATCAGTGCTGCCGAGGATTCTCAAAGCTAGGGCGGGTGGCGCAATCCAACCATCAGCCCGCGAGAATAGACTTTGCCAAGCTTTGACGTGAACGTTGGTGGGTGCCATTGGGAAGCAGAAAGTCTTGGATATTACCACGTGTCGACAAGCCCTCTTGGCGGTACCAAGATTACCTGGCTCGTAACGCATACGTGTATGGAACATGTCTGGAGGAACATGTCTGGAGGAACATGTCTGGAGGAACATGTCTGGAGGAACATGTCTGGAGGAACATGGTCTGGTACCTAGAAAGGCCATGAGCGAAATGATGCATTAGAAAATACAAGGTCACACACATCATTCTGCTTGTCTGCTACGTAGCCGCCGACTCTTTTGGACAGGAAAGCCACCTCCCTGAACACGCCTGGAGGACGACGCGCCAAGTAAGCGCGAATCATGGAATGTCTGGTGCGACCCGTACACGAGTCGCTGTTCATCACGTGACCGGGTGCATTATTATTGCTGTACTACATGCATGATGGAAGTTGGCAGAATCCGCTGACTGAGCAGCACCGAATCTTGGATTTTTCTCCATCAAGAACTGTGTGAATACCATGCCTAAGCATACCTTTTGACGTAAGAAAGCAGCGAAAGCCTTTCTGGTGAAAATATGTCGAACCCTACGTGATTTTCCTCCCCAGAGTCCATACTACTTCTCTCGAGAGGGACGGACCAGTGATCGCCCAAAGCCGTGTGTTCTGTGTTCTGCACCCCACGCGAGTGTACTTTTTTGTTTGAAAAGCTGCAACAAATATGGCAGAGCAACCGGCATTGCGCTGGTCAACTTCTCTTCGTATCCTACACCCCGAGACGACTTCTGCCAAGAACCTGACGGGAGATAAGATCATCCTCCCTCAGTCCGCGTTAGAACAGCTTTTAGCAGCTGCGCCGTCCCAGCCGCCGTTGGCATCAAGCTTCACTGCCCGCGATCCACTGAACCCGTACCGATCGAACGACTTTGCGACCGACCAGCGCCAGCAACTGCCGCAGCCTCTGACGTTCCGGCTTGTCCACGGGCAGAATGGAAACGTCGTGTTTGCGGGAATTCGAGAATTTTCGGCGGAAGAGGGAGCCATAGGATTGAGCCCGTTCCTTCTCGATGCGCTCGGTATAGGTTCAGAGGACCTTGCGCGGGAGGACGATGGAAACGGTTTCTCTGACGGCCTGGCCATCGACGTAACTGCTGATGACGACGATGGTTTTGGCAATACGACGTGCTCGCGTTCGATGCGACTAGCGGTCCACGCAACACAGGTGCCGAAAGGCAAGTATGTGAGACTACGGCCGCTCGAGGCAGGGTACAACGCAGATGACTGGAAGTCATTGCTGGAGCGACATCTTCGACAACATTTCACCTGCTTGACCAAGAACTCCATTCTTACGGTACGCGGTGTCAGGGGAGAAACGTTCAAGTTTCTGGTCGACAAAGTCTCTCCCGAGGGCGATGGAATATGTGTCGTCGATACGGACCTTGAAGTAGATATTGAGGCGCTCAACGAAGAGCAGGCGCGAGAAACGATGCGTCATCTCATGGCGCAGTCACAGAACGAGCTTTCCGGTGGAATCACAAAAGGCGGTGATCTTGACATTTGGAAAGAGGTTGCTGGCCAGGTTCCAGCAGGAGGATACGTCGACTACGTGCTGCCATCATGGGGTCGATCACAAGTTATTACAATCACTGTCAGTGACATTACGCATGAAGATATGGTCGACTTGTTCGTCACGCCACGGTCGTCGAGACAACGAGCGGTGCCGAGAGAGACAACGCATGTTTTTGGAGATTTTTCCCCCGCACAGAACGGTACCAAGACGATGAGGATTTCTCCGTCCAACTGCGAACTGGACAATGCCGAGGCGATACTCATCTCTGTTCATGGCTCTACGTTTGGAGCGGCGCGAAGCACCGAGCCAGCATCCTTTACGATCAGAGTCAAGCTGGAATCGCAAAATAGTCAAACGGCCGATGACAAGATGGAGGCAGACACGGGAGAACATGATGCGAACGAAGCGCAGTGCAGAAACTGTGGCCAGTGGGTTCCTAAACAAACCATGGTCCTTCACGAGAACTTTTGCAGAAGGAACAATGTTTCATGTCCAGAATGCCAGGGTGTGTTCAAAAAGGACTCTGAAGAGTGGCGCATGCATTGGCACTGTCCCAAGGACTCGGCCAAGGGCAGTTCAGATGCTAGCAAGGCCAAGCACAACGCCGTCTTCCACCAGGATCGCCAATGCCAGGACTGCGACTTGTCGACCAGTTCCCTGGCAGATCTGGCGCGCCATCGAACATCGGTATGCCCCGGAAAGCGGATTCTCTGTCGCTTCTGCCACTTGGAAGTCCCGCAAGAAGGAGATGCATCCAACCCATGGCCCGAAGTCGTCCTCTCGGGTCTCACAGCCCACGAGCTCGCAGATGGCGGCCGCACGACGGAATGCCACCTGTGCGATAAGATTGTTCGATTTCGTGACATGGAGACGCACATGAAGCACCATGAACTCGACAAGGTCAGCAGAGACAAGCCAGCCACGTGCGGCAACGCCAACTGTGCCAGAACTCTCCATGGTGCAGGGCCACGCGGTCAAGTGGGTGCAGCGACAAGTCAAGGCCAGGGGCCCGGCAACAACATTGGTCTCTGCTCCATCTGCTTTGGTCCGCTGTACGTGAGCATGCATGACCCGGAGAACAAGGCGCTGCGTAGGCGCATCGAGAGGAAATACCTCGGACAGATGATGACGGGCTGTGGCAAGTCTCACTGCGCGAACGAGTGGTGCAAGACAGGCAGGGCAAACGAGGGGCTCGAGGCCAGGGGCTCTTCTGCGTCTGCTGTGCTGCCGCTCGTGAAGCCCCTGCTGGAAGAAGTATCCAGCGCGGAGGGAAACATGTACTTTTGCGTGGATGAGATGAACCAGAAGAGGAGGAGGCTTGCCGAGGAGCTCGCTGCGGAGAAGGTGTGGGATTTGGAATGGTGCATCGCGGCTGCGGAGGCGGAGAAGGGGAACCTGCAGAGGATGAGGGAGTGGTTGGAGGCTTGGGCGCCGAGGAGGTGAGAGGGAATGTTGATGACGACGACGACGACGACGACGACGATGATTTGCATCGAGATGGAGCCTATAGCTGTACGTGGACGGTACCGAATGGTCTGGGGGTTTGGAGCGTGCATCAGGTGTGCTGTGCTGTGCTTTTGATTTTGCCAACTCGTCATGCTTCTCCATCATGTGGTTTTCTGAAACGTCGCACAATGGAGCAGGGTGATTCGCTCCGTGACACATAGTACAGGGCATCGAAACCACTGAAACGCAACGTCGGCATCAAAGCACTTCTCCAGCATGCAGTTCACGATGGCGCCCAGATCCGGCCCAATGCGGTGCTGGGCGTCTCGACCAATCGATTCGCTGCCTCGTGTGCTGGGGGTTCTCGGAGCCAAGCCAGTCAGTTTGCTCCGCCGAGGTGCGTTGCTGATGGTCGCTTTCGGAAGATGCCAGCCAAGCGCACGGTGGGGACGCGGGGACGGGGATGGATGGGAAGATGCAACTTTCATGATGCTACCTGCTATACCAAGTATCTAGTCGTCGTCGTGCACGACGGAGGTAGGGGGGAATACAGCACCTAGCTGTCAAACGTGGGGTGATTGCGGGACTGAACTGAATTGCTGTATTTTGTTGTTGTTGGCCTCTCTTGGCCTCGTCTCTCTCTCTCTCTCCCTCTCTCTCTCTCTCTC